>PVKE010000309.1:0-159017 GCA_004027555.1 Craseonycteris thonglongyai
TTCCCACCAGAGTCTGCTGCCCCATCCCCACCCCACCCCACCCCCACCCCCACCCCCACCCCCGCAGCAGAAGGGAGACCCTCAACGACCTTTAACCTCCAGGGCTAATGTAAGCTTCAAACCTGGGCCAGGCTGGACCACGGTGAGACACAGCCTCTAGATGGCCACCCACCAGACCTCGGTGGTGTTTAGCCTGGGGTGGGGACCGTACCTGAGGCACAGTGCTACCAAGTGTGCATAACTGACCCCAATGACCCCCTCTGTGCCTGCACTCAGGCCCCTGCGTGGGCCTCAGGCCGCGGGCAGGGCTGGGAGGGCGAGGCCAGGCAGGCAGTGTCCTGGTGCTGGGTGCTGGCGAGGAGGAATACGTGTGTGAGAAGCCATCCTGGGGAGGCGATGGCAGGCAGGGCCACATGTGAGCTGAGGCCCTAACTTACAAAACACAGCGTCAAAGATACAATCAGTAAGAATTTCAAGGTGGTGACCTTGGAGCATTAAACCCCGAGCACAGGGCCCTTCTGGTGTGACTGATGCTCATGCCCATGAAGCCGGCCCTGGCAGCAACTGGTCCAGGGATGAATCAGACACAACCGCTGCCCTCCATTTGTATTTAGGCAACAAGTGTGTGGCAGGCACTGTGGTAGGCACCGGGGAGAGAGAGGCGAGACCTGGAGGGAAGGTGTCCCTGCCTTTGGGCCTCTGGCAGCCTGGCTACATGGCGGGCTGACCTCTGCTTGGGGGAGGGGTCCAGGCAGTCCTCTGCGAAGTGGCCCTTCTGCTGAAACCTGGGCCATGATGAGGTGCTGAATAGGTGGAGGGAGAGCATGTCGGGCAGAGAACAGGGGTTGCCCGCACCAGCGGCTGCAGCGAGCCGGGCGTGCTGGAGGTATGGAAAGAACTCATCATTATTCAGTGACAGGCACTGCGCCATGGCGCTGCTTCTTTACTGTCATCTCAGCCTCTTATTTATTACTGTGACATGAAAAGCAGTGGCCTGATGACCCACGTGGGACACAGTGTCTGTAAGTCTGGTGGATGGTGATTAGGGAAAGTACAAGTAGTGCCTGCCTCTCCCCAGTGTCCTTTGTAGCGAGGCCTCTCCGTAAACAGCACTTGGTCTCCCCCACAAATGGGCTCAGCCTGCCGGACTCAGGCACAAACTGCTGGCCTCTGGACACCCCGTCAGGGCTGGGGATCCTATTGTACCCCACCCGTCCCCCAGCTCTTCAGATCAATGGGGAACTTTGGTTCTCGGCCCTGCCACCCTGGGCCACAGCCTAGTCTCGTTCTCGTCACAACCCAAGCTTCCGCCCAGCCCACTCAGTTCAGGGCTGGCAGAAATGAAGCCTCTTTCCAGAAGCACAGGGTCCAAAGCCCAGAAGGCACCCTGATTGGACTAGCTTGGGCCATGTGCTCACATCTGAGCCAGTCGCTGTGGGGTGGGGGTCAGCATATTGACTGGCAGGTCAGGCGCACGGGGCGGGCCCCTTTGCTGTTAACTTCCCTCCACTGGGTGGGTCAGGTAAAGAATACCCTTTGGAGATGAGACAGAATTGGGTTCTGGTGCTGGTCGCTCCCCTGTACCATCAGCGGGTCTCTCTGGGCCCCAGCGCCTTGTGTCGCAGGCCCCCCTTTATAAGAATGCAGGGGAGACTATACAGCAAGCTGTGGAGATTATAAAGTGTCTGCAAAGAGGCAAGTGCTCAATAAACGCCAATTAGCAGCTATACAAACAATGTCTTACACCCCCGCAGATGCACAGCCTTGGAAGACACTGATTCATTTTTCTGGAATGTACTTCTCTCTCTCATCGGCACATCCTCTCAAACCCCCTTTTCCACACCTCACCCCTAGGGGCTGCCTCTGTGTGTCATTGAGTCGCAGAGTGGTCAACGACATGGGTTTCAAGTCAGGAAGGGCCAAGTTCCAATCCCCTTGACTTCTTTGAGCTCCAGTTTCTTCCTCCGTAAAATGGACATAACAATACCCATCTCACTGGGTTGTTAGGAGAATCAGGCGGGATCTTTCAGGCAAAGCCCCCAGCATATCCACACTCCATAAAGATGAGTCTTTATATTTCGCGCATCCCACCGTTTTGTAATTATCTCTGAGAGGCCAGCCTCTTACCCTAGAATGTGAGCTTCCAGATGACAAGGGCTCTCCGGGGCTCACCTTCATTTCACTTTCACCCGTGACCCCACCCCCAACACCCAAACTAAGCCTGGGTTCCAGTTGGTGCCCTGAAAGTGTTTGTAGGGTGCTTGCATGAAAGCCAGAGCTTGCTGCAAAGCGCCCTGCCTTCTGTGTAGCAGGGGAGGCAGGCCCTCACCTTCCCTCCCATTCACCCCCTTTCTCACTTGCCAGCTGCTGTTACTACTGACCGTCCTGGCTTGGGTGGATGTGGCAAGGAGAACAGGCTTCCTGTCACTTCCGTGAGCCTTCACGCTTCTCCTAAAAGTCCCCTCATTATAAGCATTCATGTCTGTGGCTTCCGGTTAGGCTTGGAGTCTATAACCATTTGCTGGATTTGGGCTTTGGGAGTTACAAATAAAAACAACAGCTAGTATTTATCGAGACGCTTCAGTGTGCCCGGCACTAGGCTCAATCAGAACCATTTTCTTATTTGTCCTTCCCGACAACGAGATGGGATAGACACCGTGACTAGCCCCGTTCCACACACAGGACATGGGGTGCAGCAAGGTGAAGGAATTTGATCACACAGCTGAGCACTGGTAGAACCAAGATTTGAACTAGCGGCATCCAACAACAGCTCTCTCCTTAATTCATACACTCGACTGCCTGGTAACACGTGACAGCACACGTCAGCGGCAGGTGCGCCCTGAATCCACAGCTTTCTCAAACGCAGTGCCTCCACGCTGAAGCTTTTCACTCTGGCACTTGGCTGGCAAGGAGTCTACGGCGAGAAAGGCTGTGTCCAGGCTTTTCCCTGCTCTTCTGCCTTCTGACCAGCCCTGGGGCGTCCCCGTGTAGCCCTGCGTGACTTACCACCCCTTCCGTTTCCAGGGAATCTGGGAGTATGAACTTCTCCCTTCGTGACAGTCATTTCTGTGTCCACATGTCTTACTGTGCCTGGTTAAGCCACATCCTGGGTACATCTTAGAACAGAAAGCCCGGGTTCAAATCTCAGCCTTGCCACCTGGGCCGACCACTTTCTCTTTCTGAACCTCAGTGGCTGCACTGAGAAAAACAGGGGTGAAGAGGAATAATAACTGCTTCACGGGGTGGTTTTGAGAACAAATGTAAACCCCACACAGAAGAAAATTTACACGCTCCTGTCTTGAAACCACTTTGTTTATATGGGTTATGGTTATGTTCGTTGTCACTTGTAGAGAATGTCCCCCCCATTAGGACATAAAGAGCAGGTGGCTTGAGGCCAAGGCCAGTGATCAAGGCCACCTGATGGGAACACAATCTTGAGTCCTTAAAAATCAAGGAGCATTGAGAAAAGGAGACCAAGGCCAAGGAGCGTTCCAACCAAATGGAGAGAACCAAGGGGTGGGGGAGTCAGTTCACCAAGTTTCCCTCCCCCGCCCTGGCCTGGCTGAGGACTGACTCCTCAGGGAAGCAGGGGGCAGGGGTAGGGGAGAGGAGATGAGAATCAGGCTCCAGAAGGATTACATCAAATCCAACTGCCAAGGAGAAACTTCCACACTTAGCTCTGAGCATTCCCGGCTATTCTTTGCTAGTGTTTAAAAAAAGCCTTTTGCAGATGAAGACAATTGAGGGACAGAGAGGTGGGCACTGTTATGCCCTGTTAGAGGTCGTGTCAATTAACATTCCTTTGCAAGTGGTAATTCGGCGTTGAGTATCAAAAATCCTAAAAGGGCAGGTTATTCTTGGGCCAGCAACTCCACTCTGAGAATTTGTCTTAAGGATTTACTCAGACACGCGCACTAAGATGTATATACAACGATATTCATCACAGTAGTGTTTATAATAGCAAAATACTAGGAATGATCTAAATATCCATCAATAAGAGATTGTCTAAATAAAGTGTTACATCCCTACTATGGAATGCCATGCAGACTTCTAAAAAGGATGTTGCAAATCTACATTTGTTGACAGTGGAAAGGTGCCCAAGGTATGTTGCTGAGTGAAAAAAGCGGGGGGAGGGGCTTACAGAACTGCACATATAGCATGAGTCTATTTCTGTCTCGTTGTACACATCTACAAATCTGCATGTAAACATGCAGAGAGAGAAGTTCGGAGGGAAGGTCACCAAACGTAGGCTGCACTTGTCTCTGGGTAGTGAGATATGTGGAAGGCTTGCTTTCTTCTTTGTACTTTTGTGCTAGAACAAGATATACACCATTTTCTGCGGCAGAATTCCTAGAAGGGGAGTTTTCAACCTTAGCACAGAATTCTTTATGGGACCGGAACGTTCTTTACTATGCAGGACTGTCCTGCGCATTGTAGGACGTTTAGCAGCATCTCTGACCTCTACCTGCCGGATGCCCCTAGCACGCTCCTCTCCCTGTGTGATAACCAAAAAACATCTCAAGACATTGCCAAGTGTCCCCCGGGGGGCAGGATGGTGCCTGATTGAGAACTGCTGTCCTAGAAGAAGGGGAAGGCAGCCGAGATGGTACGGCTGGCTGTTCCGGGGAGACTCTGCCCAGACTCTAGTCTATCACCCCTCAAGTCTTCGAGGGAATTCAAAATCCTGAGCAGTACTGGAACTGTGGAAAGTTGTGACAAGACCAAGTCAAGATGGCAGGCCTGGGTGTAGGAACAGGGACTTGGGGACCCAGGGGAACTCGGCCCGGAGCTGACAACATTGTGGGAGCTTTAAACTCTCCAGCTGGCGAACTTGAGGTTCTGGGCCTGTGACTTTGGGAGGCTGCTGGTGTCACATCTGTACGGCTCCCTCGGGCCTTTAATAACCCTGTGCCACACGGTTCTTTCTTTGTCACGTGCGAATCATGTCTCCACCCGAAGTAGGGCTCTCTGGAGTTTGTCGGGGCTTTGCGCCCACAATGGACCTCTGAGTAATACAAACTTTGAGCACGTATTGAGATCGAAATCACGTGCCAGGCACTGCCTAGAAGCCTTTACGTGTTACTCCCGTAATCCCCGCAGCAACCCTGTAAGGTGAGTGGTGACCATTCCCACGTTACAGATGGGGAAACTGAGGCACGGAGCAGTACAGTCACCCAAGGCCCCCTAACTAGTATGTGATACAATCTGGGTTTCTCAGGCTCAGTCGACCAAGCTCCGGCCCCTGGGGTCTTCACCACCCCACTACTCTGCCTCTGAAGAGGTGTGAGCGAGGCCACTGGACCCCCAAAGCAGGAGTGACTACATCACTGACTACTTTGCTGACCTGCCTCTCTAAGGCGGACACCTGCCGTTACTCTGGGGCCTAACACGTGCAGAACAACAGAAGGCTTTTGACATAGACTCTTTTTATCCCTCAGACAGCCACACATGAGATAAACACAACCTTTGCTGCTCTCATTTTACAGACGGGGAAGCTGAGGCCAGATTCACTGTTCCTCCTTTGTGCTAGTCCCGTGACCTTCGGATTCTGCTATAACAATGTTTCGTGCCTCTGTTGTCCCAGCCAACGGCAGGGGCTGGGCGGGACTCGGCTGTCACCCTCGGTGTCCAGCACTGCGTGGGCAACAGAGTGGCCTGTCCTTGTTCCCTTTTTTGGCTCTCCAGCACCTGAGCCCCCTACCCAGCTTTGGAGAAATCACCTATCTGCTCCCTGCCCCTCAGCGTCCCCTTTAAGCCATTCCGCAAGCTGCTTACCCAGTACCCTTGCAGCAAACCCCTTTTCTGCTGAAGTAGGCGAAGATTTATGTCTGCTGCTTGCAACGAAAAATCCTAGTGTGGACAAAATAAGGAGGAGAGGGAGGGAGGGAAGCCTTGCACCCCTTCTCCCTGCACCCTGCAAGAATCACTAGGTCAAGTAAAACGTCCCCCGCCAGTTCCACTCTTGCCACTTAAAGTGTCAGGACATGGCCTGCAGACGGTCTGAGTGGAAGCACTCATGTGTATGAGTTCCCTGACCAGCAGCCGACGTGGCCACACCAGGCTCGGGAGAGGGGTGGATAAGGCACTGTTGACAAATCCAGGTCTTGCCAAGCCCCATGCCACCCTGACCTAATCATAGGCCCCTGCAGCTCAGGTGTTAATGGGATACCTTTGCCCCATGCACTCCAGGGGAACAGCCCTGAGCATCTTCAGTTCCACGGCCCGTGGACTTTGTGGGTTGGCCAGCGGGGTAGTAAGGGTCGTGTGATACTGGACATGGCCACAGGAGCCCACAGGATGGTTCAAGAAGGTCCCCAGCCCTGGCACATTGGGGTCAGACAGTGCAGGCCAGGGAAGAGGCCTTGATCCGTCCCCATCACTCCTGTCCCTTGGGACCTCGCCTGCCCTTGGCAAGGAGTGGTCAGGGAAGCCTAAAATTGTGGGTGGCTGCTCAGGCTTGCCCTGGCCTCTCAAGTCCCCCTCCTTGCCCTGGTCCTTGCCGGGCCCACCCTGACCCACCCAGATACAGAACCCAGTCTCCAATGCAAAAGGCTGGGACTTCACCCCTAGTGGGTACAGCTCAGCTTGGGGGCGTTGCTGGAAGGCCCCGCCCCCAAAGACCCCCAGTTGGCGTACAAAGCGCAGGGAGGGGGTTAGGCAGGGGAACAAGGTATAGAGCCCCTCAGCACACGGACCTCTCTCTCTCTTGCTCTGTCTGGGGAGGAATGCGTCCTCGCCTGCCGATTGCCATCAAAGTGCTGACGTTGCATCCTTGTTACAAGGAAGTAGGTCGCGTGGCCAGTCCCCAAAAAGGAAACTGCTGCCCCCATTGTGACAGAGTGTGAGGCAGCTCACTGCCTCCCCCACGTGCCTCCTGGGGTCCGTGCTCCCAGGGGTCCGCTATTCCCAGAGCGGCTTTCCACTTCCTGGCCGGTATGTGAGCCCCGCAGGAGAAATCATTAGCGGCCCCTGAGCTGGCTCAAACAGGGGTGGGGACAGGGGATGGACAGTGTGTGGCTGCCATGGGCACCCCAGCCTGATCCCTGGAGCAGCTGACACGTAGCTCAGGGACCCTCGCGAGGAAGTGACATTGCATAGCTCCTGGCCCCGGTGATCCCCTAGCACCACTTTCCTTGGGGGTGTCTGTGGATGAGCGGACGCCTCAGCCTGGGGTCTGGTCATAGAAGGGCCGTGGGCTCCGTACTGCCAGCCCCTGCTGCCTGGAGCTGTGCTGGGAGTTACTGAGCCGAAGCAGGAGCCAGGCCCTGCGTTAGGTTCGGGTAAAGAACGGGGTGGGGTTGGGGGGCAGGCTGGCGCAGCGGGCAGAGCTGTCTGAAAAGGGTCAGCGGTCTTGTTCTGTGATGTCCCTGCCATGGGTTATTGGGGTGTGGGGGTGGCCTGCTCCCTCGGGCCAGTGTCTGTGTCTCCTGTGGGTGGTGGTGGTGGGGGGAGCTGTAACATCCCACAGGCCCCAAAGACCGCAGGGTTCCCCCCTGGTGCTGACAGCCAGCATCCCCAGACAACCTGTAAACAGCAGGCACCCAGACACCCTCTGCCTGGTTCGGAGCAGCCTCAATCCCCCAGGGACCGGGTCACAACTGCCCTTTCAAAGGGCTCCAGGGCGGCTCCTTCCCTCTCCTAAGGAAGGCGACACGGGGACCCCTCTGGTTCCTGAGGCTCTGGCCTTGACCACTTCCTGCCCTCCACCCACTGGGCCGTGAAGATGGAATGAAGCCCTAAGTGTGGAAAGTCCCATCCAGAAAGGGCTCCGTAAGGGCCAGGAACTTCCACCCGTTGTTTTGCCAAAGTTCACGCCTATATTCGCTTCCTGCGATACTTGGTTATAACAAAGCACCACGAACTCAGGGGCTGACAACAGAAATCTATCTCTCCCGGCTCTGGAGGTCAGAAGTCCAAAATCGAGGTGGTGGCAGGCTGGGCTCTGGGGAGAGTGGGCCCCACGCCTGTCTCCTGGTGTCCAGTGGCTGCCAGCAGCGTGTCTTGGATTGTAGCGGCTTCACTGCCATCCCTGCCTCCGTCTTCACATTGTCGTCTCTGCGTGTCTCTGTAGCTCACTTATGACATCGGTTGTTGGGTTGAGGGGCTGCTGGATAATCCAGGATGAAGGCTTTTGTGGAGGACAGGAGAGGCTGGGGGTAGGGCTGCCGCTGTGGGGGCATATCACAAATCTGTGACTAACAAAAGCCTGGGCCCTGGAGCTTCGAATGCCATCTACAGAGGCGATGCTGTGGAAATGGCCTTCATGCTGCCAGAGTGGATGAGCCCACCCATCCATGCCAGGAGCCAATGGAGGGGAAGAGAAGAGACTGTGGGTGCCTCCAATATTTAGAAGCTGCTTAAGAGAAGGAAGGGACCTTCATTTAGCACTAGGGGGTGAGTGAGTTACAATGACCTTTGATCAAGTACTCCCTGTACCAGGCACAGTACAAGGCATTGTAGACACATTATCGTTTCTTCTTCTCACAATAGCCTTGGGAGATGAGCAATAGTATCTCCCACATAAGGCATGACACCACGAAGGCTCAGAGAGGTGATGTGATTTGCCCAAGGTCACACAGCCAGGAAGCAAGACTGGCTTTTGAACCTAGTCTGTCCCTCCCAAGAGAACCTGCCTGGGAGTTCTTATTTTCTGCCATGCCTTGCCCTTCTTCCCATAGGACTGGGGCCTCCCCTCTTTGAAGGAGAGCCACACAGCTGTTCTCCTTCCACCCTCAACAGCTAGGAGGCTGGCTCCAAGGGAGGAAGCATTTTGTGGCCAACCCAACCCCTTCCAGGAAAGAGCCCCTGAATTGCAGGATCCCACCCACCCTCACTCGTCTGACATGCAAAATTAGATCTGGCTGTACCCAGAGAAAGCCGTTTGGCTCCTGCCTTCTCTGTTTCTTCTACGAAAACATCTCCCGAAAGGGCGGGGCTCAGCACCCTAACGCCCTGGGTGGGTGCGGGCTACCACTCCCCATACTTATCGCTGTAGTTAACAGAAATCAATAGCAATCACCATGAATCATCAGGACCAAGTGCCAGGCTCTCCTCCGAGCCAACTTCCCCGGGGCCTGGTGAGCTGGATGTTTTCATCCTCGTTTTCAGTCTGGGGAGTCAGAGGCTCAGAGCCGTATGGGAATGTTCCCAGGGTCACAGAACTGGGAGTGGCTCTGCAGGATCCGGCCCCCAGTGCATCCCTGCTCCAGCCCCCAGGCCCCACGGTGCTCAATCACCGTGACATTTTGAATGGACTCAGTCCTGCCTCCACCCCAGGGTCTGACCACAAAGCTTGGTCCAGCCTCTGGGCTTCAGAGTCACAAGCACAGGTCAAGCTGAAAGGCGCGGAAGGTCTTGCTCCCCTAGGCCGCCCTGCCCTCCCCTGCTGCTAAGCTCTGGGTTTCCAGCATTCATCCCTCTTCTTGCTCCCTGTGCTCCAGCCTCACCCAGGCCAGGCCATGGCCCAGAAAACCCTCCCTCCCTCATCCCACCTTGAGTCTGCTTCTCCTCTGGGCAGCCCAGGGCCTGGAAGGAGGACGTAGCAGGAGGCAGGGGCCAGGTGAGTGTGTACGGCCGGGTGCAGAAGAGAATTACTTTGCAGGGAGGTAGAAGGCTTGGCATTCTGGCTGCTTTAGGCCCAGACACATTCTTCCCTACAGCACAGCCTAGGAAAACAGGTCCGTTACGTTCAGTGCAGCGGCTGGTCCCGTGTGTCCACTGCGTGAGTCAGGGCTGGCTCTCTGCTGTGACCCAGGGCCCCTCATCTCGGTCGCTCCGCTCTGTATGCTGCATTTGGATTTTTGCTGTGTTGTGTTGCGTTGCAGGTAGAACTCCAGCAAACCATGTAAAAAGGGAGGTGGGGGTGGTGAATGAAAGAAGACTGGGGAAATGTCAGTAATTTTTGAAGCCAAAGGATGGATGGCTCACGTGGGTGACAACACTGTGCTCCATACGGCTTCTGTGTATTTGAAACCTCTGCATATGTTTACTGCTCACTCCTACAAAGTCCACTGCTCCTGGTCCCTGGCTCTCCTGAATGGCTTTCTTTCTGGGGCACGGGCCCCTTCTGTCTTGAGGTCCCTCTGCCACCTTGTGGTCTCCAGGTTATCCTGACGTCACCCCCAAAGCAGACTGGAGAAGAAAGAGGAGATGGTACAGCCATGACTTAGCACCTACTCCTCAAAGTGCCTAGGCTCTCTTGCACTCCTATTACACTGGCGAGAAGTAGTCACAGAACTAGCAGGGGGTCCTGGGAGATGCCGTTCCCAGCCGGGCAGGTACTGTCCTGCACTCCCTGCCGTATCACGTAAGGAGAACGTGAACCTTGGTGAGGCAGCTGATCCTCTCAGCTGCACCCAGTGTTTTGTGTGCGGCCTGGTCTCCTGTGAGGAGACAGAAAAGGAATCAGAAGGCATTTGTAAGGACGAAAGTGTGAGTGTCGGCTAGGAGGCTTCCCAAGCTGGTTCCATGACGTACCTATAAAATGGTGGTGGCTCATGGAGGGAGAGAAGGGGATGGGAAAGGAGGCCCTCCAGTCACTGGCCGGTCACCAGAGCTCCCTGAGCGCTCGTCCTTTAGCACTTTGGTGCCCCCACTGCAGCATCCATCCTTCATATATATCCAAAGCGGCAAGGATTCATTTTGCAAAATGTTCCCCTTGGGAGAAGATGAGCACAAGGTACAAGGGATCCCTCTGAATTCTTTCCTGTAAGCTGAGTGTGACTCTGTAATGATCTCAAGAAACACTTCAATAAAACGGAGACCCTTAGAGGACCCCGAGGCACTGAGTCACGCCACAGGATGGATGCAGGGCCCCTTGCCGGGTCCCCAGAGGGCTTGCTTGCTCCAAAGTCTGGATCTACATGGTTACTCTGCGGCCCGACGTAAAACTCTCTGTGGCCTGTAGGATGGTGTCCAGTCTCTGTCACAATGCAACATGGTCTCACCTCTCCCCAAACCATCTCTGCATCCTGCCCCTCTACCTGCACCTCTCTGACCTACCCCTCCATGGCTCTGAGCCATTAGCTATTCTCCAAGCTCACTGTGCTCTCTTTCCCCTTGGTCCTTACCACACGCTGATTCTCTGAACCCCACCTTACACATGGCAAGCTCTTATACACGTTCTGAGACTTCTGCCCCTGCCTCATGGAGGTCCAGAGACGTCAAGATATTTGCTCAAAGTCACACAGTTGCTGAATAACAACTGGGATTTGCACTCAGCTCTGTCCAATGTCACAGAGCACACTGACCCTGGACTCGGCTGTCTTCCAGAAATCTCTCTCGACCCCGAGGCGTTGCACTACAGCCACCCAAGTACTCAGGGGTCACCCCCTGCATTCTGTCACCCCAGCATCTGCCTCCAGGTCCTCTGCACGCTCCTGCCTCTCCTGCAAGCACCCTCAGCCACAGGCCAGGTGGCCAGAACTCGGGTTCCCGTTTTTATCTGTCTTTGCAGAATCCCTGACCTCCAGGCCTTCCTCCCCACCCGCTTTCCCCAGGGGCTTCCTAGCCCCAAAGGCCACAGAGGATGGATGACATCATCTGTGCTCTAGACCTCACTGGCTATAAGTGGAAATGCCTGACATTTTCCCACAGGAAAGCATCCTCCCTCGATCCCGACTCCACACTGCTCCTGGGGATCTTGGCAGAGTCCATGGGCTCCCCACAGACATGCCACGCAGGTACCTTTTTTAACCACGGTGGACCCTCTTGGCCACTTCTAACAATAAAACCTGCAGTTCGGGAACCTGAGCCACCTAAACTCATGTCCTGGCTCCTCATCTCTCCTCTTGCGTGATCTCAGGCTAGTGGCTTCATGGCTCCTGGCGCACTTTTAAGCGGGGAATCATAACAGACACCATCTCATTACATCCTCTTAGCAGTCTTCTGAGGTACCAGCATCGTTCCCATCTCACAGATGAGGAACCAGGCACAGAGAAAGTCAGGCATGGGCCCAAGGCCACAGGATGATAAATGGTGGAGCCGGGGCCTTGATTACAACCCCTGTCCTCAGGAGAGCTCTGAAGTGCCAAGGGGCAGCCCGGAGAGGTGGAGAAGGCTTCCCACAGCCCAGACACGCCGATCCGGGGAGGCGATGGCGTGGGGTGTCTGTGGACACCGGGTTCCAGAACCGACGTGGCCTTGCCAGGAGTGGAGCGGAGGGAAAGTTAATTTCTTGGGACTCAGCTTTCCACTCCAGACCCCCACTCTTCCTGTGGGGGTGGCCACCCATACCTCCCCGGCATTATGTACTAACGGATTTCTTTTGTCTTTCAATGGATTGTGATTTAGTATTCAAAGATATTTATTGGAGGTGTATTAAAACTAACTTCCTGTCACTACCTTAAAAAAAAAAAACCAGGCACATTTGCCATAAAGAGAAGGTATCGATACGGTGACCCCTGCAACTGAATAACTGGTTAAAGTGTTGTGTTCAAGAAGCACCAGGGGCACTTCTGACCTTCCTGATGCTAGGCTGGCTATCTAAGGCCAGGTCAGGGGACCCTGGGGGCATCCTGTCTCCTGCTCTTAAGCACCTAAAGGATGTCCTGTGCGGTGCTCAGAATCCTGCTGGTCCCCCCGGCCCCGGAACTGAACTGCATGGAAGGGACATCTCACAGGAAGAAAGTGGCCTTCCTCCTCCAAAGCGCAAAATGACCATCTCAGCAACCCCCAATTAAACTCCGGCTCCCTCACCACCATGGCTTACCACTCAGAGAGAGGGCTGAGGTTACTGCCGACCACTGCCAAACGTGGCATGGGGTGTGGCAGGCATGGCATGTTGTCCCTGGCAACTGTCAAGCGCCTTCTGACCCCAGAGCTAAATCGCCACCGTGAGTGCCGGGAACCTGTTGTGCTCTACGACCTCTGTGGCTCCCTTGTCCCCAGAGGAGCGTGTCCACCTCAGCTCACCAACATCGCTCCCATCCTTGTCAAGGTGTGCTTTTGCCGACTCTGTCCTGGGGCTGGTCACGGTCCCTGCTGTAGTTTGCAGGGTTTTTTAAACTGTAAGCTCATCTGTCCCCAGAGCTGTGATTTCTATGGGAATCTCACATGCCCTGGACTGGAGGAGTGTCTCTGAAAATCAGGGTCTTTTGCTCTTTCAGGAGCTCCGGAGATTTCGCTGATCAAGGCCGATTTCTACCATGTTTCCTTGGCCTGGGCCTCCCCTACTCATTGGATAGTCCCACTCACTCCCATGGGACAAGCTGGAGATTCCAAGTTCTCAAGGAATTCTCTTTCATTTCCACCCGGAGCCTGAAGCCGGAGGTTTTCCCAACCACCCCCTCCCACGTGGAGCTGGGGCAGGCAGGGGCGAGGCTGTGTTATGACAATATACAAGCCCAGACTCTCAGGGGCTTAACCCAACAGAGGTTTATGTCTTACTTACTCTCCATATCGATGAGCGAACAGTGGAGAACTCTGTTCCACATGTCCTCAATCCTCTTGAGTATTTCCGGTCTGGACAACCTGCACCGGCATTTCAATGCCCTGGCAATATTTGGTGGCCCATATGAGCAGCTATTTGCCAAGGCAATGCCTAGCTGAGGTCCTTGCTTCGTTAAGGCGTCTCGTTTCCATCTGCCCACCCCAGGCCTGTCCCAGTAGGGAGTTCCCTTCATGAAAAACGCTAGCAGAGTGTTGTCAATACTTTTCTTATATTAGCCAACACTTGTAGATGTTTCCGTTGGTTGTGGGAAGGACGGGGAAGTGTCAGCTCAGTTTGCCATTGTTGCCAGAATCAGAGAAGTACTGCTTCTCCAAGACTGGGAGCGTGCTGTTTTGTAACCCTTTTTCATTCAACAACAGAGTCTAATAATGATTTTCCCATAACCTTATAGATTCTTTAGGGGTGTCATTGCTAGGCACTTAAAATTATGCACGTCCCATTCATTTAACCAGAGCCCTCTTTTGGACACTTAGGTGGTTTCTAGTTTCTCCCTGTTGACATTGCGGATGCAGTGAACATCCTCATCTACAGGGGTGACTTTCAAACTATGTCACAGCTGGGGGGCGGTCTGGGCATGGGCACCAGCTGGGAACGGGCAGTGGGCACGAACGGCCGGACTAGCTACAGCATGTGCCCCACTGCACGTTCATTTCTTTATCTTGGCGCACACCCCGCAATTTCCCCTGGGTGAGTTCCGAGAAGCGGGCTCTCTGGGTGGCCCAGAGGATGAGAGTGAAGACTCCTGATACCTGCTTCTAAATGGCTCCATCCCCATTCTCCATCCGAAGGAACCCCCAGCTTCCATCCTCACAGCTGCGCAAGTAGTAATGGCGCTGAGATGGAATTCGTCCCAGAAACTCCCAGGTCCGCAAGGCCTGCGGGACCCTATCAGAGGCTGCTAATGCTAATGGCTAATGGGGTGCCCAGGTCCCCGGGGACGTCTGAGAGAGGGAAGCTGGAGCTGGGAGCATCTGGGGAGTCAGTCCAGCTCTGCCCGGGCAGGGAGGGGCGGTGGGGTCCTGGGGGGAGGGGAGGTCCTAGCAACAAATATGTCAGGATCCTCAAAGACCTGATCTGGCTTAAAAAGCATTGTCTCTCATGTCTGGATGCAAACCGGCTCCACTGCCAGTGGTGCGACCTTGAGTCAGTCTGTCCTGGCTGAGCCTCAGTTTTCTCGTCCATACCATCCAAAGCACAGCAGGACAGTCAACTCAATGGTTGTGGAAAGGCCTGAGACTGAGTAGATCAGCTACCGCTTGGGTTTCCCAATGCCAATCCTCCAGGAACGGGTGACATTGCCACTTCAGAGTAGCTTCGCTTAGCTTATCCCAGGCTGGGGAGGAAACCCGCCCAGAGGGGCTGCCTGCAGTGAGGCCTCTCCCATTTCTTACCCCATCACTCCACCTGCTTCCCAGCTGGGTTCCTGCCTGGGTCCCTTCAGGCCCCATGAATAATGGATGATGCGTGGGTCCCTTTCCGAGCTTCTCATAATCCCTGGGGGGAAAGAAGGCATTCTCGGTCTTGTTTGATCCCTGTTTGGCCTCCCTCTGCGCCAGGACTCACCCAGCCCTAATTCTGCAGCTCATCTCGGCCTGCAGCCTGAGGCCTCCCCTCAGATCCCCAGAGGCTGGGCTGGGAAAGGAGTTTCCCCAGAATGTGGGAGGCCAGTGGGCAGACCAAGCACCTGAAGTGGTGTGCCCAGGCTGGCCTGGGTCATGCTAGAAGCAACCCTAGCTCACCTGCAAACACCAGGCAGATCCCACGTTCCTCCCCAGGAGGAAGCCTGGTGACTAAGCCTGGAGCTGCCCTGAGGGCAAACATGTGCCCAGCTGTGGTCCATCTGTGACCCCAACACCCCGGGAGCCATGCACACTTCTTGGGCACTGGGCATGGGCAGGTGTCCTGCCAGATACTCCATGCGTCTTATCTCATTCCTTCCTCATGCCCCCCTGGAGAGGCAGCAATGGTTGTTCTTATTACACAGCTCAGGAGGCAGCCCAAGGTCACGTGCTCAGCAAGCAGCAGATCAGTGTGAGTCTGTGTTCATGTTCTTTCTATGAAACTGAATAGACGAGACCCAGGATTCAGGGAAAGTTTCTGGGCTTGCCCACTGGGAAGCAACCGGAAGTCTACCAGGCCAGAGCCGGGGGCCACACCAGCGAATGATCAGGGAGGCAGGGGACGCCAAGCCCCAAGAGGGGGCTCGTCCCAGAACGCAGACGTGGGAGGTGGCCCAGCCAGCACTAGGGCTCCAGCTGGTCTGGGTACTGGTTCCAGAAGTGGCTGGCTTGTCCTATCTCCTACTTCCTGTCCAAGGATGGTCTCCTTGTCCCTCCCAGAAGCTGCCCCCAGCCTGGCCTCTGGACCGACTCCATCCACACAGTCCAGATAGCTGACGGCCTCCTGCCCTGGGAGGGTCCCCAACACAGGACTGTCCACCGAGGACCCTCAGGGGCCTGCCTGCACCCCATCAGGCCATACCACTTCTTCACAAGACCACTCAGAGGAGTCCCAGCCCTCCTCTCTGCCACCCGCTTCTCATAGAACCTGCTCCACTATCACCTTCTTCCCCTTTAAGCCCAGATCTCCCGGGCTGTCCCTGTCACCCAGGGGCACTGGTGGGCCACTCTGCCTGCTAGACACCCCCACGTTCAAGGCAGAGTTGGAGCACCTGGTGTGGCCCCCAAGCGGCCGGGCACGAGGCGGTGCCTGAGACTGAAGTGGGGGGCGGGGGCTCTTGCAAACACCTACTGTGAGCCAGGCAGCCAGGAAAGCGAGGAACCCGATGTGCGTAGTTTAGTGACTTCAAATAATAGTTACCCAACGTGCACAGCTGGCTGCGGTCACAGTTAATAACCCTACACGCACACCTGCACATGCGCGATGGCCTGTAGTTCTGTGAGTATGAGTAACCGAAATACAGAAGAGACGCTGTAAGGACCAGCCTGTGGGCAGGGGTGACCACTAGGTGGGGGCTTGTTCGGAGGGACTTGAGCGACGTCCATAGTCCTTGTGTCCTGAGGAGAATGTGCTCCTATTTTATCTGTGGCCCTAAAAATTTGAGAAAAAAAAATATATATTGAACACATGAACCTATGATAGTTAAATCATGATAACTGCGTTTCTCTGGGCAGAGCATGCAGGGTGCTGACGCTCATCTCAAGGCAAACAGTAGGAGGAACATGTGAGGGGGAGGGGATAGGCCCTGGGCCCCGCCTCCCCCACCTCCCCCACCTCTCATCTCCGCTGGGGGTGCTGCTCCCGCTTCAGCCTCACCCCCAGGGCTCAGGGAATTTCCTGGAAGCCTGAGACATCCTGAGAACAAGACTCTTCTCACGGCCTTTGGGCAAAGGGGGTTGGGTGGGTGTCTGTTAATTAGCATTTTCATCTTTTTTTTTTTTTTTTTTTTTTTGGTATTTTTACAAAATTCAACACATGGTGGGGGGTAGGGAGATGAAGCTTCAGAGAGGAGCAGTCAGGGTTTCATTAGGTCTGATACCCAGAAGAGAAATGTTTTTTAGACAAATCCAACCCCAGGGTCAAACAAGCCTTTGATGATGTTTGGAAACATATTTTGTCGTCTGTTTTAATTATACAATATATGAAAATATTCTCTAAAAAAAAAAACAAACTAGGGGGAGCTGGGATGGCTCAGTGGACTAAGCGCTCACTTTGTAGCGCCGGGGACCAGGGATCGAATCCCGGCCCCGGCCCGTGTGGACCCATATGCTGAGCTGGGAGCTCCCCCAGTTCAGTTCTCTCTGTCTCTGTATCTCTCTCTCTCTCTCTCTGTGTCAAAAATAAAAATAAATAAATAAAAATATATTAAAAAAAAAAGAAATCACTTCTTAAAAAAAATCCTAACCCTGATGAAATTGAGGTTCTGCCCCATACTTCCTGTCCCCTCTGGAAAGTGGCCATCCTGCTCAACTTGATGAACATCCTTCCAGAACTTTCTCGGGGCCTTTACGTACATTATGGGCCTGTGGAAGTAGGTCATCCTGGCTTTGCTTGGCTTTGTAATAAGTACCAACAGGTAGTATATATTCTTCTGCAACTTTTTTTCCTCTTAACAAGTCTTAGAGAGCAAAGCCCACCAGAGATCTTTTTTTGTCCTTTTTAAATCCCACAAAGGACAGTAGTAGTGAGGTCTCATACATCATTTAATGTGGTGGCCATTTAAAAGAAAACCTGTATCAATTTACAAAGGAAAAAAAAACATCTGTGCCTCCCCCACAGTTTTGCGCCTCCGTGGCCGCACCTGTGAAATGAGAACATCAGCCTAGATGATGACTGTGGACATTGGGTTTGGCCATGGCTTTCCCGGGGCCTGCCTGAGAGTCAGGCGAGGGCAGAAACCCCCTCCTCACCCAGCCCCTTCCCCTGCTCCAGCTGATGAGCCAGTGACAAGAGAACACAGATGATACCCTCGGAGCTCCCGCAGCTGCCTTAAAAGTGCAGCCTTGTCTCACTCCCAGGAAGCAGCCTGGAGCTGTCTGGAAATGGAGACAATGGGCCTCGAACACCACTCCCCACTCTCAGAAGCTGGAGGCCTCCTGCCAAGGACAAATCCTTTACCCCAAATGTCCCTTCTGAGCAGTGCAGAGGGGTGGGGGGCTCAGGCAGATGCGGGAGACCTAACTGCACACTCCCACCTCCAGCATGAGGGTGTTCAACCCGCCCCTGGTCCCAGCGCCGCCCCCACCCCGCCCCCGAAGGCGGCGCTCCCACGGTGCTCAGGGCTGTCTGCCTCTGCACAGCTCCGTTCCCCACAAAGGAACACCCGGCCTATTCCAGGTGCTTTTCAGTGATGCGAAAGCCCTATGAGGCAGGTTCTGCTATTATCTCCATTTGGCAGATGAGGAGACTGAAGCAAGGACCCTAAGGGAGGCACAGCTACTTCCTTACTGACCGCTAGGCGCTGGCAGCCTGTTCTCCACACTATATACCCCCCATGACCTCACCCCTTTGGAGGGGATGGGACTAACTTCATACTGAGAAAGGTGATAACAAAAGGACTTACTCCAGAGGACCGCGGGGTATAAGAAAAGGGCTACTTATGGAACCAAAGAAGCTGAGTTCCAACCACCAGCTTTTTCTCACCCCAGGATCTTTGCACATGTGGTTTCTTGTGCCTGGAATATTCTTCCCATCCGGAATATTCACACACACACACAAATTATAGTGCCTGTAGATAACTAGGAACAGTGGGATTTGAAGATGGTAAAAAACAAATACTGTTTTAAAATTTACTTTCTGTATCTGTAAAATGTTAAGGTTTCTTATTTAAAAAAATCTTTCCTCCTCCCTTGCTAATAAAACTCCAATTTCAATCAAGTGATGCCTCTCTAGTTCCAAGGGCAGAATCTGATTGATTTGGGCTGATCAGTAACCCCATATTTCTTATCTGGAATTGGCTTCGAATGTACAGGTGACCATCCAGCCAAGGGAAACTAAGGGCTCTTGAGAAAGCCCCAGCTTAAAACTGTCCAACCCCCATGCTACTTGTTCAATGGAGTCAGCTCCTCATTGCTTCAGTGGGTTCTAGTCAAGTATTGTTAGATTTTGCCGAAAGTACACCCATATACGCAGGCCCCTCAGCAAGCACTGGACGATCAGGGCAGGCTTCCGAGAGGAAGTGCTTTTAGGCTGGGCCTCTGTGAGTGGTTAGGAGGAGCTCACCACATCAACCAGAGGGAGGAAGCAGTCCAGACGGCGGGGAGGGCAGGACAAAGGCCCGGTCTGAAAGGACAGGGTCCCTGGTTCCTGGCCTGAGCGGCACATGAGAGTGAACGGCAGGAACAAGACGCATCACTGAAGAGTGAGCAGGGCAGGTCATGGGGGAAGTGGTGGGACTTTCTCTGGAGGGCGATGGCTGTGGCTTTACTCTACGGAGGGACCCTCTGGAGGCAGTGTGGATGGTGCAGGGGGGCCGCGGGCAGGGCTCACTGTGGAGGGGATGAGCCCCGGGGTGACACTGTGGCCCCCACTCCCCAGAGCGCAGAGGGACATCACTCTAGAGAATGACAAGTTCAGATCCCATCATGACCCTCCTCGCTCTGAAATCACCCTGTGGTCTCTCATCACACGGAACGTAAACTCCAAACCTCTGCCCTGGCCTCACGTCGCCCATGGGACCTGGCCTTGGCCGGTGGACACCCCCAACCTCACCTTGCACCAACCCCCACCTTGCCCCGCACACTCCAGTCACACGGGCCCTGTGACACCATCAGAAATTGTGAAAACTCACTAAGGCTGGAGCTGACTTGAGCCCTGCACCATCCACGTTGTGGGGGCTCATGGAGAAGAATGGGGGTGAAGGGGCTGAGGGTGCGTCTTAGGTGACACAGCCCAGAACAATACTGCCACCCAACGACTCCCCATTTACATGGAGTACCTGGCGGGGGCCTCGCCTGTGTGTCTGGGGCCCGGGCTCTCTAGAAGACTGGGTTCCTACCAGGGCCCTTGGAATAGGGGTGGCGGTCCCCGCCATGAGGAGCTTAGAGGGATGGACTGTCTAACCCCTCCTTTCAGATGAGGAAGTAATGGATTGAGAAACAAATAAGGGATTTGATGGGTTTGCCTTTCAACCAGGACTCTGTCGTCTGTCCACCCAAAGATGCTTTTAAGAGAGGTCTCAAAGCCCTCTGGTGGCAAGTTAGCCGGCTGTTGGGGGAGGTCCGCCCCTCGCACACGGGAAATAAGAAAGCAGAGTCTGCCCCCGTCTGGCAGGAGTCAGGAATACAAGACTCGTGATTAAATTGCCAAGAGCCCCCAATAGCCCCAAGCTCACACACCAGCTGGTAAAATCTACCTTTTAATGACCACCTGCTATATGCCAGGCTCTTCTCATAGGCGGTCTTGTCTAATCCTCCTAGTAACCCCGAGAAGGCCCATTCTGCAGAAGAGAGCGTGCGGCTCCAAGCCGTTTGCTGTTCTGGCCAAGGTCACCCAGTCAGTCGTTCAATAAGCAGGAGCAGGGACACACCCAGCTCCAGCTAAAGCGTCTCAACCCACAGGCCATAGGCCGCAAGCGGCCCAGGATGGCTTAGCATGCGGCGCAACACAAATCCATAAACTTTCTTTTTTTTTGCAATTTTTTTTTAAAGCTCATCAGCTATCATTCGTGTTAGTGTACTTTATGTGTGACCCCAGACAATTCTGCTTCTCCCAATGTGGCCCAGGGAAGCCCAAAGATTGGACACCCCTGATAGACACCTTTTGTACCATATGTTTTTCAATGTAAGGGATGCTTCTGCTTCACTGGAATGCCAGGATGGAGAAATAGAGTCACGTGCCCCCTTCCAAAAAGTTATGGAACAAAGAAAACATACGAAAGAATTTGCCCACACCGCAAAGAGGCCAACAAAACCCACCATCGTGCACAAAAGGTCCCACAGGGCTGGGTCTGAAAGAGGAGGTGTTAGGCTCGTTCCGGAAGCCCGGATAGCCCAGCACGTGGCCTCATCCGCCCCCTTTGTGGGCACCACCCTGGGGACCCTCAGTCACTGCAGGCCCACGACCCCCAGGAACACAGGAAGAATGGAAGGCTGGCCTAGGACCAGCCAAAGGTCAACATGCTCACTTCCAGCCCTTCCCACGCGGATGTCCTGAAAGTCCTCAGGCATGCGCCTACCTACACTGTCTCATGTGAATGATTGGTGGTCAGAACAGTGCTGGTTTCGTGCCACTTTATTCTCACAGTCCAGCCTCCCCCTTGACTTACCATCTTCTCACTCACTGCCATTCACTCAACTTTCACTCCATCTGTTCCAGCCCCTTCCTGTGCTAGCTGGCTTTTAAATACAACTCCATTATTCATCTTTCCCTAATTGACTTGTCCTTTTTCCTCCCTTCCTCTATCACATATTAATTCTTCTCCGCCTCCCCCATTTCCCATCTCCTTTCCGCTTGTTTTTCATTCAGGATCTTGACCTTCTAGGCCCAATTCTACTCTCTGGCTTCCTGGCCTGTTCAATTCCAAGCAACAAATATTTATCTCTGTCCTGTAGATCAATACAAGACAATTGGCATACAAAGTATATGCCAATTGTCCCCAGTGCTGTTGAATGCATCCCTGCCTCTCTTCCCGGATTCGTTTCCGTTATGATTCATGTCACAAGAAGGGCCCATCGTCACAGCCAAAGCCATCGTGGCCTGGCTCTGCTCCCAGGAGGCTCTTCTACCCGGACCTTGGTCCCCAGGTCCTCCTGCACCTCTCAGTGCCGGCAGGGACTTCAGCCGCCTGTCCTGGAAGCACAAGATGCCAGGAACTCAAGGCACCCCTGGGCACTGGAGATGAGGCAGAAAGGCCAACAGCTTCTTAACCACAATAAGAGCATATTGATTCTTCCTGGGTCCAAAGCCTATGTAGGAGAATGGCTTGGCTTGGCTTGGCTTTCCTTTGCTTCCTTTCCTTTCTTTTCCTTTCCTTTCCTTCTCTCTCTCTCCCTCCCTCCCTCTCCCTTTCATTTCTAATTGTGTTTTTTCTTTTAGTTTAAACTTATGTTATTCATGTCTCAATTTTATTGTATGGTGGTCAATGGCTATGGACAATACACTTTATACCTTTTGCATTGAACTATTCTTAGTGACCTCAGGTAGGACCCTTTCTTTTGTAATCAGTCCATGGACACCATAAAGAAGGCATAGTCTTTACTTACCAAGTGCAAAGTTCACTGTGTGTCCATGAATGCCACCTGTCATGGTAACAGTAGTAAGAGCCACCATCCGCTGAGAGCTTTGCTGTGTGCCAGGCTCCGTGCTGAGCCTGTGTGTGAATTTGCTTTGAATCCTCCAGGATTCAAATCAAGAATCCTGCAAGAAATGTCTCTTGTGATCTTCATCTGACTGATGAGGAAACTGAGGCTGAGATAAGTTCAATAACCTGTGTAAGGCCACACCACCAGAGGCACAGAGCTGGGACTCAAGTGTAAGTCTGGTGCTTACGCTCAGGCTTGTTCATGATTAAAGTCTTCCATAGTAAAGATTCAAGGAGCTCCGTGAGGATGTCATGAGACCCCCCAGTTATGTGCAAAACACTGACGTGCTCACAGGTGTGCATTTTTCTGGAGCAAGTGTTCACTGAGCTCCAGTCTCCAGAAAGGTCAACAGCCATTGCTCCGTGCCTGCATGCATTTTTTGTCTACCGGTATTTGACCTGTCAGAGAATGCGATGGATGTTTCAACACACCTTTCCTCTCTTGGGTTTCTTCCTATTTCTTTCTGCTCTGCGTTATCTCTTGTGCTGCAGTTTCCCAGAACGTGACTCATATCATCAATGCAAAATGTACCTCTTTCTCAACATAAAATGACTCTCTACAACTAAAGAGCTATTTTTGGAGTCCAGCTTCCCCCTTTGTTGGTTATATGGCCTGAGACCCCACATTTTTCTTCTCTAAAGTTTGGTTCTATAAAGCAGAGGCCCCCATTCCTGCCACTGGGACCCTGGTTAGATGCCACAGAAAGTCATTTGAGCCCACAAGGCTGGAAACAACGTATCAACAAATGAATTCCTATCTCCTCCCTATAGACATGATAAAGGACTTGTATCTAAATACATAAAGAAGCCCTACAACTCGATAAGGAACTTGTATCTAAATATATAAAGAAGCCCTACAACTCAAAAACAAAAACACAAACAAACCAATTTTAAAATAGGCAAAGGATCTGAATAAACATATATTCAACAGGCACATAAAAAGATGCTCAACAGCCCTAGTCATTACGGAAATGCAAATCCAAACCACAATGAGACACTACTGTGTGCCCTCCACATGATTATAATAGCTTTTAATGGCAAATAGCTGATGTTAGCAAGGATGTGGGGAAATTGGAGGTTTCATACATTGCAGATGAAAATGGAAAACGGTGCAGCCACCGGGAAGCACAGTCTGGCGGCTTCTCAATAACTTAAACATAGAATTACCATATGGGCCCAGCAATTCTACCCCTGAGTATATATCCAACAGAATTGAAAACAGGTGTTCAAACAAAACCTTAGACTCATTTGTTCATAGCAGCGCTTGTCACAATAGCCAAAAAGTGGAAACAACCCGAATGTCCATCCACTGATGAATGATTTAACATTCATTGTGGTATATCCATACAATAAAATATCAGACACACCTATTAGAACAGCTAAAATTAAAAAGAGTGCCAATAAAATGCTGGAGAAGATGCAGAGAAACTGTCTCTCTCAGACGTTCCTGGTGAAAATGGAAAATGGTATTGCCGCCGCTCTTAAAAATAGTTGGCAGTTTCTTAAACAGGTATAAAACCTATCAGCCTCTGAAGGTATTTCAATAGCCTTGAACTGAAAGTCTCTAATGGAAAATAAAATTGCAGATGTAGTTAGAAACCTAGCGGTCCTGAGCAGAAATTTCCCAAAGACCTTCCCTCTCTCCAAGGGAAGGGACTTAAAAATGGAGAGAAGCGAGCTCTGGAAATTTACTCCAGGGGAAGAGAGAGGGAGGCAGCTGGCTGTCGCTGCCTCATTTCTGGCTCTGACCTGAGCTGGCTGCCTACACATGGAATATTGAAGGAGCTGGACTCATTAGGGGTCAAATAGGAAACAACCTGATTTTCTTACCACCACGGTTTTCAAAACCACTGCTAGGCCCCGCTCCGCATCTCGCAGCCGCATCCCCCAAAGACCAGACCTGTCATTACTTCTCTCAGGGTGAGCTTTCAGGGCTCTTCCCAGGCTCCCTCCCCCACTGAGGCCCTTCTCTGCACAGGCCTTGGCATTTTGGACCCCTGCTCTGAAGCACTGCTCCTTGGCCTCTGTCCAGTAGGAGTGACCAGGCATTCTGTCTTTTGTCCTTGGGCAGGGACTGTCAGATGGCTCTCACCCAGCTCCCTTCCCAGGGTGTGCTGCCTGGTTCTAGAGGTGGGAACATTGCCTCATGAGCCCTCTCCCTTGGCTCTGCCTGGTGAGCTGCTCCAACCAGCCATCGCCCTTGGCATTTTCTAGAATAGAGCCAGGCTCCAGTGGCTCTGGGCTCCACCTATTCCAGGAAGACCAGGCCGTGTTCTCCAGGGGACTCCTACCCCATCCTACTAGGACTCTTCAGAGTCTCCAGCTCAGCAAACATGGGGTTTGTTGGGGGGCATAAGAGATGTCAGGCTACCCCCTGGCTGACACCCCCACTCTCCACAAGCAGTTATCTTGAAGGCTACCCCTTTTCTTGGCTTAGGAGTGGGGAGAGAACCAAGAGAAGGGAAACAACCCCCAAGCATGTCTCTTTAAAGAGGTCCTCACTATCTGGTGTGACAGGGGATGATGATGAACAAAGTATCACAAATGCTCTCTTGTTCCCAGCTGTTTATTTCTTCCCCAAGTCCCATGCATACATGGTTGCTCCCACCAGAGCATTGGCATATTTATCTGACCCTGTCACTCTTCTTAAAAATCCTCCAAAGACTTTTTAGGTGCCCATCCTTGGATAAAGTCGACTTTTGACCCTGAGAAGGAAGATATGTACCAAGAAGGACTCCTAGTGGCTAGCTAGCCTCCAATTTATAAGCACAGCCTAGCAGCCACTGATAAACAATGGCCTCTCGTGCAAACTCCACTTCAGGGAGGAGCCTGCACTGAACTGCTTGCCCTCACTGAGCCAACCCTTATAAAGGAGAGTCTAGAATCCTATTTCAACCAATAGGATTGAGACTTTCCCTGTCCAATTGGAACTGCAGAGCTACATCCTCATTAGCATCTTCACTGACCAATCAGAGCAGCTCCATTCCAACCAAACAGAGCAGCGCTTTTTGGACCAATCAAACTGTGAAGATTTGGAGCCTTCATTTGCATGAGAACTGACCAATCAGGCACCAGGGGTGGGGCCTTCTCAATATAAGTCAGCTGCCCCTTTGGAGAAGGAACATACTTTCCCCTTCCATAGTGGTCAGCGTTTCGCAGGACTATTGAACCCCAGGTGAACGCTGGGTGGAATGGAGCAAAGCGGATGGAGAAGAGCTATCTGGCTAGACAGGGGCCTCGCCTGAGGGCTGCTGAACTGCAGTCATGCTGTTTCATAATCGAGGTGTTTACACTAAATACAGTTTTCCTTCACCGCACCCCAAACTGGGGATTCCTGTTGGCATTGAATTGGTGTTGTATTGGCACCAGCCCCTGTTGGTTGACATTGCCCACCTTCCTACTATACCTTATGTCATTCCTCTTCAATGGACTCCTCACCCTTTCATGAATGCACTACCTCTGGACTTCTCCACACACCATTCCTTGGTCTGCTACCCAATTCCATGATTAGGTAAGTCCCACTTACTCATCAGTTCTCCACTTCACCATGACCTCGGGGCAGCCAGCATACTGGACTGGTCCCCATCGTACTTCATGCATGAGTCACAGCGATGGCAACTTATGTAGCCGTAAGTTCATGTGCAGCCATGGACATAATGGCATCAACTCTGGAGGCAGATTTCTTCAGTTCAAATCCTGGGAATGTGGGGAGTGGGAAGCACTGGAGACTAACAATAATGGTTCTCTTCCACCGGAGGGAAGGGGTGATAGGGGGCAGCCGGAAGAGGCTGCCACCCTGTGGCTACATGAGGAAATGCACTCAGTCTGACATATTTTTACATTTATAAGATGATACTTTTGTCTAAAATTTAGGCCAAAAATTGGGAGTTATCTTATACGTGGGAGTAACCCATGTATTAATTTCTTAATGTTGGGTTAGGAAATTATGGGTGTCTTTTACATGGGGGAGTCTTATACACACAAAAAAATATGGTAAGTCTTTTAGAGACACAAGCTTTCTGCATTCCTCTTCAGGCTTCTGTGAAGAAGACAAGAGTCTCAGGCTTGGCCCTTTAGACTCCTGTGGAGTATGTGCCCATTGAGCTGAAATGTAACCCAAACATTTTTATGACCAACATGATCTTTCATAAACTCACACATCCATTCATTCCTTCAACAACCATTAGTTGACCAGTTAGTTACCAGGAATCAGACACCGTGAGAAGGAAGACGCCCTGCCTCTAGGATGGATGGAAAAACAGCATCCATTTATTCAACTGTTTCACTGAGAGCCTGCTGGCACTGTTTTGCCATTGGCAGAGAAAAGCTAATGAGACAATGGCATGCCCTCATGGGGGTAGAAAAATAAGAGGATGACAATAAAGATAAGTGTTGTGAAGGAAATACACATGGGAGAGAGATGAGGGGGGCTCCGTTAGCGGCCTCAGAGATATGACATTTAAATGAAGACTTGAAAGATAGGAATGGGTCAGTTTAGGGAATAGCATGCCAAGGAGAGGGAACAGTATGAGCTAAGTGGTTGAGTATGCTGGGAATGGAGAGGTCAGAGTGGCTGGAGAGAAATATTCCTGGGGGAAGGGGATGAGATAAGGCCAAGAGGCCAGATCCTGCTGGGCCTTGAGGGTTATAGGAAGGACTAATAATAGATATTACCTAACTTGCCTTTTCTAAAGGCCCATCTAGCCAGGGAGCAAGAAGGGCTTCAGAGGGTGGCTTCGGGCATTCGGTCTGCTGTAACAGAATGTTATAGACTGGCTGGCTTATCAATAACAGAAATGTATTTCTCCTAGTTCTGGAAGCCAGCAATTCCAAGAGCAAGGTGCTGGAATTTGGGGAGTGCAGCAGGAGCTCACTGCCTGGTTCACAAACCCTTGCCTTTTCACTGTGTCCTCACATGGAGGAAGGAGCAAGGAAGCTCTCTGGAGTGTCTCTTATAAGGGCTCCACCCTCATTCCCTAATCCCCTCCCAGAGACCCCACCTCCTAATACCATCTGTTTGATTTCAACATAAAATTTGAGGGGACACAAACATTCAGTCTATAGCAGAAGGGTACTTACTTATGGAGGGGGTGGTGGATACAAACATTTAGAAAACAACAATCTTATCCTCAAGGGGTTCCTGCTTCAATGGAAAAAATGAGTCAGGCAGCCCAGTAGATTCGAGTTCAAATCTCAGCTTCACCATTTTTCCATGCCATGACCCTGGGCAACTTCTCTAAGTTTTCGTTTTCTCACTTGGAAACAGGAAAAATAATACGCTGCAGATTTGTTGGGCAAATTAGAGAAATGGATGTGGATGTCTGGCTCTATACATAGCACCTGGTAGCTGCCCAATATGAGCCATATTACATACAATACACACACATATCCCTTTACAAAGTAGGGGAAAGATGAATATTTACAGAATTTATCAACGCGAAGTCCGTACGATGAAAGTAGTACTGAGGGGACCAGGCCATGGAGGCCCTGAATGCCAACCTTAAACACATGGTCCTTGGTGAGCAGTGGGAGCCAGTAAGGGTTTCTGAGCAGAGGAGGATCATGAACAGAGTTTCCTTTCAAGAGAAAAATGATCATCTTCCCACCTGAGATGTAACGTCTCTCACCTTCCTACCCACCCCCCAAGCTCTGTCCTGCAGCCTGGGCACCTGGGACTTGCTTTCAGGCCTGAGTCCTTGCAGCCCCTGATCTATGTCACAGGGCCTGTGTGCCTAGCTGCTGAGCATTTGCAGCTTCGGCCGTGTTAATTAGGAGCATCTTCCCGTGCCAGCCAATCAGACAGCAGTCTAGGAGGAAGAGCATCTCTTTCCAAGTCCCTGCCTTTGCCCTGGAAAGAAGCCCGATTCCTTGTCAGAGGCAGTGGGTAGCGAGAGGCAGAAAAGGAGCAGGCCTCCGCTTGCTGGGCCTGGCTGCCATCCTGGGAACTTGGGATTTGAGAGAAGTGCAGTCTGCCAGCCTGGCAGACATCAGAAATCACCAAAAGACCAGAACCTAATTCAGGGTGATGGGCTAAAAGCCCCCTCAGACGTGTAGCCCTCCTCCCAACTAACCCTGCCATATGGAATTCTGCACTCTGTCGGCTTCCGCATTGATTTTCTATGGTGTGCAGCTCTCGAACCTGCAAAATGCACTTCCAGAACAGGAATTCAGGAGAATAAAATCAGCTAAGGCAGCAGATTTACCTTTTCCTCTCTCCTCTCCACACTCCAATTACGGGGAGTGCCAGTGTTCCCAGAAGCATTGTGGACACAGAGAGGTGTGGTGACCAGAGGTCCCTGGCTAGGGACGAAAGCAAGCCCAGCTCTGGAGAGTGAAAGACTTAGAATTGTGGAGATGGAGGTGGGTTCATTCAGCCCACATGCATTTCCCTGGGGCCTCCCTGGGCCAGACTCTGCCAGGTGCTGGGGGATGTGACACAAATAGCCATTTCAGCTCCTTGGGGACTCAGAGCCAAATGGAGAAGTCAGCTCTATAAGAGGCAATAATGGCTGCAATGAGGCAGGTGATATAGCCAGGGCAGGAAGCAATTTCATATCTGGGATGCAGGGCTTCCTGGAGGAAGTGCCATCCAAGCTGGACTTTGGAGGCTTAGTAAGAGGTCACCGGCAGACAAGGTGGGGGAAATGAGAAGCTTATGCCAAGACAGGTAGAGAGGAAAAAACAGGAGGTTTTTTCTTCTGGGGATCACAAGTCATTTCTATTGTTGGGACATGGGAAAAATGGAGGCAACTGGTGGGAGATGAGACTGAACACACAATCAGGCTAAAAAGAGGGTCAGAACTAAGAAACAATAGATGTAGTGCAAGGTGCAGTTAGGATTACAATTAAGTTTGGGACTTGGGATGCAGTCAAAAGGAAACATTTAGCTCTATCCATTTGGCTAATAGCAAAATACAAAACTATGTGCTGTACATATATTATCTCATTTAGACCTCAGACCAAGCCTAAGAGATCAGGGTTATTCTTATCCCATTCTATACATGCGGAGATGGAGGTCCAGAGAGGTCACTGATTTGCCCAAGGCCACACACTTGGTAGTTGGTGGTTGCCGGGGCGGGGGAGTTAGTATTTAATGGGTACAGAGTTTTAGTTTGGAGAGGACAGAAAGTCCTGGAGACAGATGGTGGTGGTAGTTGCACAACAGTGTAAATGTACTTAATGCCACTGAATTGTACACTTAAAAATGGTTAAAATGGTCAATTTTAGGTATTGTATATTTTACTATAATTTAAAAAAATGACAGAGGAAGGGCATGAAAAGACATAGGTGTTGCACATTCGGCTACAGGCAGGCAGGGAGGGCAGTGTGTCTTCCCAGGCCAGCCTGCCTCCACGGAAGGCGTGAACACACTCAGGAGGGCCGAGGGCCCGGCCGTGCTGCTCCATGTGCAACTGGGCCAGGTCTCGTGGCCTTTCTGGGAAAACCGAGGAAGCTGGCTGATTCAGATTTCCTCTAGCCTGGTGTCTGGCTTCTGTGGTGCTGCCTTATTAGGAAGGTTTCGGCTCAGGCAGAGGGTGAGGTAAAGAAAGGCGCACAAAAGCCAAGCCTTCCCCATACTGGACATATTCAAGTCCTTCAGGAGAACGTGCCTTGTGGGAATGCTACCAGTGAGGGTCCTGGCATGAAACACATGCCACCCCGAAACTGGGCCACTGAGGAGAGTCGACTAAGGGTCCATTTAGCAAGGTGTGGGCAGGGCTTGGGGACCCCTGGGGATGGTGCAGCACCAGGAGAGCTGTTACCTCCCTTAGGGAAGGGTGGATACAGGAACCCGGGGGGCGCTGGTGGGGGAAGGTGCCTTCAGTAAGGACAACCCTGCAGGAAGGGACATGATGACCCAGAACTCTCTCCCCTCCTGCCCTCAGTACCCTGCCAGGACCTCCCATTGGCCAAACCCAACACGGAGCCAGAGGCCGGGGAGCCCACCAGGGAAATCCATCCAGGCCAGCCTTAGGGCCAGAGCAGGGGGCTAAGACCTGGCAAATGAGTCAGAGGGCCAAATGGAGGGGCCCATCCAAAGCGAATCAGCACCAAACTGTCCAGTGGCCTGGCCAGGGCTGCTCCGCAGGGTCCTCCCTGGGTGGCCCCCACCAGAGGTTGATCTTGGACCCAGCGTGAGAGGGAGCCCTGGGCTCTTTCGGGCCTGGAGGGGAGCCATGTGGTTAGTTGGAAAGAGCCCTGCTTATTGGCGCGACATAAGAAACATCCAAACCTGCAGAGAATTTTTATGAGTTTGTTTGAGCCAAACTGATGACAATTGCCGGGAAGCAAAATCTCAATGGATTGAGGAAACCCTCTGGAGAATGGCAGTTTTGCAGCTTATTTTATACACTGGGATCAAAGGTGGAAACGTAAAGAGGATTGCATGAAATCCACTGGGGGGCGGGAGTAAGGAAAGTGGGAACATTTCTGCGATTGGATGGAAAGCAAAATGGAGACCCATTGGTGGGTCCAGGATGGTGAATAATTAACTTGTACAGCACAGAGGTGATTTGTGGGGAACAAGGTTACAAGGGGTTCTGTGGGCTCGTGTTCTGGTGCAGTGGGCCCAGAAAAGGAGATTAGTCTGACATGTCAAAGGTATGTTATCTTAAATGCAAAAAGACAATGGAAAGCCCCACTTAAGGTAAAGATTGGCCTTCGTCAAAGAAGCGACAGGCCTAGGACGTGACTGCCCACCATGACCAGCTCTCAGTTAGGAATTTTTGTGTACAGACCATCCATCCTATGTGGTTACCTTCAGTCTTTGAGGGTGTAAGACCCGCCACGCTGGCCTCCCCAGAGCTTGTCGGGTTTAGCGTGTGGTCCTTCTTTCATCCACATGAGTGTAACAACATCAGCCAGGGGCCCAAACCTCCTACCCATTTGTTCAGTCATCCTCTCTGGAAAATGACTTAGTGCCAACCAAGCCAGGGCTGGGAGGCACCAGGTGAGGCCCAGTGTGGAACAGCCCCGGCCGCCCTTATCTGCAACTTGTGAAATACCCTGGCAGCCAGACCAGCTGAGTCCAGGGGCTGCGCTCAGTCCTCTGTAAAATGGGTCAATCAATCACCTTTTCCTTGGTGAGCTGTCCTGAGGATTCAGAGAACATTTGGAAATCAGTGGCCTTGTTAATTAGCAAGCACTCATTGAACTCTCATTCACCCCCTTATTACCCTATTTTGCTGCTGTGGTTGCAATTATACTGTACTTGCATTTGTTGCGGTTTTTCTCTTCCTCTCTCCCAGTCTTGACTGTGAGCCCAGAAAAAGCCACTGACCCCCGTTCTCCCTGAATCCCCAGGGCGTGGGGCTGGGTTCACAACTGCCACGTGTACACTGTGGACAGACCCTGCCAATGGCTCCGCATTGCGCTTAATGGCAAGGACAGCCCTGGGGGGGGGGGGGGGTAGGCAGTACTACTAGGCCCATTTTACAGATAAAGTAACTGAGTCCAGGGAGGTTAAGCCACTCGGCCAAGGTCGCAGGGCTGGAATTTGAACCCGGGAGTCCGGCTCTCAAATCTGGTGCCCCGGAACGAGTGAGTGCTGGAGTGAACCGAGAAGTCAATCAGCGATCAGCCCGCGGAGGCGCTCCCGCCCCTCCTCCATGGCGGTGTCTGGGCGCGGGGACAAAGGCGCGGAGGAGGCCGGAGGTGGGCCAGCCGGGTCCGCGCGCCCGGAGCGGGGCGGGCCTGGGGCGCGAGGGGCGGGGCGGGGGCGGGGCGGGGGCGGGGCGTGCCGGGGCCGTGCGGGGTGTTGAGGGGGCGTGTCGGGGGCGTGTCAGGGGGCGTGCCGGGGCTGCCAGGGGGCGTGCCGGGCTGCCAGGGGGCGTGCCGGGGGCGTGCCGGGGGCGGGCGGCTTGGCAGGCCGGCCCGAGGGCGCGCGGTGCTAAGGGCGGCGGCGGCGGCGGCGGCTCGTGCTCGGCCCGGGCTGCGGATCACGCTCGGCCCCCGGCTCCCCGCACCCCGCACCGGCGCCCGGCCCCGCGGAAGAGAGGACATGCCTCCGCGGCGCAGCATCGTGGAGGTGAAGGTGCTGGACGTGCAGAAGCGGCGGGTGCCCAACAAGCATTATGTGAGTGCCCCGCGCCGCGCCGGGGGGCGGCCTGGAACCCCCCGGCTCCGAGAACGTGTTCTTCCTGCGCTCTGGGCCCCAGCCTCTCCCCCTCCGCCCTGCGGCCGCGCCGCTCGGGTCTCCCGGCTCCTCCCCCGCCCCTCCCCCTCCCCTTAGCCGCGCTCTCCTTCCCGTCCCACCTCCTCGCCCCCCACTCGCCGCTCTGCCGCTTCTCTGGCCCCTTCCGTCCCCCCTCCCTGGTCCCCTTCCCCCTCCTGTCCCGATCATCCGTGGAAAAGTCTGGCCCCAGCCGATGTAGGGGAGAGAAAGGGAGAGAGAGCAGCGACCGTTCTCGGGCCCCCAGTCCTGTCCCTGCCTGTCCAGGGACACTCGGACCCGCAGTGACCAGCCACAGGTAGCCCCTCCGAGGGTCGCCCAGCTCTGCTCCGCCCGTTTGGAGCGGCCAGCCAGAGCGATGGAGGAGGAGATCCCTGAGAAGGGATCCTTTGAGTGCCTGGCCCTTGAAAAGGTTTAAAAAATAAAGTCTTGCCTCTTTCTTCAGTAACTTCTGTTCTAAAATGTACGGAAGTTTTCTCTTGGCATCTCCCCTCTCTGTAAAATGAGACTTTTGTGTAGAGCTGGCGAGGACTTGAGGAAATGGGCCAGTGGCTTCATTTTGCAGATGGGAAGGTTGAGGCTCAGAGAGGCTGCAGGCTCTACCAGGTGGCGCTGCCTTCAGGCCTTCCCTGCCCAGGGAAGATGAACCTGGGGCACACACACAGTGACCCACAGGTGGGAAGTGGCTTCCACAGCAGCCTAGGAGCTGAATCCGGAGGCTCCTGGGTCGCTAGAACCACCTGGGAGGCTGTGGGTGGCGGGTTTGGGTCTGTGGGATGTTGGGCCCAGGTGAGGCCTTAGGGAGCTTCCCCGTTGGAGGGAAGGGGGCTCTGGTGTCTCTGCTGGTGAGAAGGGGGCCATAGCAGTGCCTGGCTGCAGAGAAGTTCACCAGGAAGGAAAAAAGAGCAAGAGGGAGGGAAAAAATCCTAACAAAGAAGAGTAGAACAATGAATAGCAGAGGGCGTTGGCTGGTTACGTCCAGCTCCTTGGCCTCCCCCGCAAGTCCTCTTTGGACCTTTTACTTAAAAGCCTCATTCTTATAAACCAGCCCTCCCTGCCCTCCATGAGCGGCCTGTGAAATTCTGAAAGCAGATAGCCGGAATCCAGTCTGCGCCCTGCCAGAACGGCTGTGCTGTGTGAGTGTATTGTTATTGGCTGGGCAGCTAGTTATTCAGCCCTTAGCCAGGCAGTGGGAAGCTATTTCCTGGACCTGTGGCATCTTTAAATAGAGTGAAGTTTTCCTTGATTCCAGACCTGAACTAAATTGCATTTTTTTCTTCTCCCTCTCTCTCTTTGGTGATCTGTTTCAAATGCTGCCAAATCTTGGTTTCTTGTTTGAGCCTGTTGAGTGTGTCACTGAGTTGTCTCTTTGGTATGAGACAGTTTCACCCAAGTGCAACAGGAGGAAGTCTGAAACGCTCGTGCTGCCTCCCGGGTCTGTGAGCTGGCACCACCAGAATAGACACAGCCACTTAGACCTGGCACCATGCTCCGCTCACTTTCTCCTGGCCTCTGCTGTCCCTTGCATATCCGGCAGAGGTTCTTGAGCCCACTTGACAGATGAGGAAACTGAGGCTCAGAGAGGTATGGACCTAGGCCTGGGGTCACAGCCAGGGACAAAGCAGGGGTATAAATCCAAGTCTGTTGAACCCCAGAAGTGTTTCACCAGACCACACCTCTTCCCAGATCCTGTACCCTCAGAGTTTCCCTGAGCAAAGTTCCCTAGAAAACCGGGAAGTCTGCCCTCATTGGGGCCGGACCACTCTAAGACGTTTCATTCTCTGCTTAGTCACATCCCTCCCTGCCAGCATTTTGAAGGTTCTGCAGCTTTGAGGGACATCTTTGTAAGCTTTCAACCACTCGTTAGGGGCCCCTTGAGGCAAGCCTCTAAATGTTCCGCTATGGATTTGGGTTCACATCTTCACCTCACAACTTGCTAGCTGTGTGGCATCTCTGAGCCTTGGTTTCCACATCTGTAAGCTGGGGGTGGGGGTGCCCACATCCTAGAGGGAGGGGCCATGTGACTAACGGGGTTGGCTTTCCAAAACCGTTAGATGCCTCCCTCCCTGCCCTGTAGTGCCCATGTCATTCTAATTGAGAATGTGCTGAAGTCACAGAGGGAGGGATTTCACCAAAAACTTGTTTTTCTGCATGTGGGTTTAGTCACTCTTGTGATTCGGGTGGGGAGTTGGCTGCCTTCTATCCAGGCTTTTGGGTTCATCAGATGAAGAGGGGTGATGGGTTGAACTGAAGCCTGAATCATCCAGAGGAATGGAGCAGATTTAGTGCCATGATGGCAAGGTATCTGAATCCACCAGAAACTGCCAGCAACCCCCACCCCTGTGCTCACACCGTACAGCCCAGCACTCTGGAAGGAGTGGGCAGGAGGCAGCTGTTGGCATGGGCCTGGTCTTTCACCCTGTTTGTTGTCCTATCTGAACCTGGCCCAGCCACCCCGGAGAGTGAGCAGCAACAGGGTGGGTGGGCAGTCCTGGACTCTCTTACTCCCTCGTGTGACCTTAGGCTGGTGGTTTTACCTGTCTTGGCTCCAGCTTCTATGATCTGCAAGTTATAAACACTGTTACTGGCCTCTCGGGTTTGACATTTGCGCCAGACCACCTTTGTTGTGAGGGGCTGTCGTCCTGTGCTTTGTGTTGATAGAATGTTGAACAGTGTCTCTGGCCTCTACCCACTAGATGCCAGTAGCATCCTCCTCCCCAAGTTTGACAACCAAAAGTGTCTCCAGACGTGTCCCCCGGGGGCCAGGGTCCCTCCCCTAGTCACTGCACTAGAGAAGGTAATCAGTTATGAGCATTCCGGGTCCCAAGACCCCCAGCCCCCCTCCAGCACCCTCCCCACTTGCGGTCAGCTCAGCCACCTGGAGCTCGGGGCTGCCTGTCCCACCTGCAATGGCATCTTCTCCGTGATTAGGGCTGCCCCCTCCCCACGCCCAGCCCCAGCCTCGTTCACTGGTGGGCACAGCCATAGAATGGAGGGGCGGAAGCTGCCCGGGCCTCTGACATTCAGCGGTTGGGAGGGATTATTGCTGATGGCAATGTGGACGGTATTATTTGCAGAGGGCTCCGCTGGAGGCGCTACCCTCAGTCAGAGGCAAGGGGCTGAACTTTGGGGGCTGCTGCCTTTCTGCCAGCACCTTTCCTGCCCCTGAGCCAGGCCTTCTGAATGAATGGACGGGGGCTGTCAAGCTGCTGCCCAGGCTGGCTTAGCTTCTGGCTTGGGGGAGGAGGAAAGTGCCCCTGTAGGTTTTGTGGGCTTTATTCGGGTCACCCTGTTTTCTGCACTGGAGCGGGATGCACAGAAGCTGTGGGTTTAGAAGAGGCTTCGTCACCAGGGGCCAGGAAGAGCTGGCTTGCTCTGTCGGGAGGCCTTTTGATGTTAACAGGAGTAAGATGGTAGAAGTGGTTTTAGAGCAGCAATAGTCATAAGAGCTGAAATCTGATCAGTCCCTGGGGGCCAGGCACTGGATTAAGCTCTGTATTTAGCCGTCACAACAGCCCTTTAAAATAGACACATTTTTATTATATTGATACACTGTTTCAAGTATATGGATACATAGAGTAAAATAAATACCTATCCATCATTCCACTGTCAGATCTTTACATTTTGTGTAAAGATCATTTTTGTTTCAGATCATTTTTATTTTTTAAGACATGAAACATTGCAGATGCAAAGCCCCCTGTGGACCCTCCCCAATACCCCATGCCCTGCCCCCCCCACCCCAAAGAGTACCTGCCTTTGGTGTTTATCATTCCCATGCACTTTTAAAATACAGACTGTTAGAACTATCAGATAGGATTTGTTTTCTTTAACAGCTTTATTGAGGTATAATTTCACCCACGGTAAGTACACAGTTTGCTGATTTTTAAAGTAAATGTATAGGGCTGTGCAGCCATTACCACAGTCCTGTTTTATAGCATTTCCATCACCCTCATGCCCTTCTGCAATCAATCCCTTCCCCACCCAACCCCCATGCACCTTTTAATGTTTTTACCTTTGTAATGCTCCCAAAAATCTTACAATGAGTGTTTTAAACCTATATAAGAACATTACACTTTTGAGATCTATGTTGCTACTGGGATTCCAGTTTATTTTAGCTGCTATTTCATGTTCCACTTATGGGTATATCCCTGTTTCTTTGCGCTCTTGGGGACTTTTAGGGGCTTCTCAGCAGTTTGTGTTCATGGAGCTGCTGTCTTACACATATAACCAAAGTGGAATTGCTGGGTGCTGGGGTTTGTGCATTTGCATCCCCAGGAGCAGCGTCTGTGGGCCCCCTTGTTCTGGGTTCTTGCTAACACTCCGGATTATCAGACTTTAGGTTTTGTCCATCTGGGAAGTGCAGAATAGTGTCTCATGGTAGTGTTTGCTTTTCGTGCATTTACCAGCCATTTGAGGTTCCTCCTCTGTGAACTGCCTATGGTAGCTTTTGCCCCCTTTTCCAGTTTATTGGGTTACTTGTCTTCTATTAACTTGTATGATTTATTTATCTAGTCAGGACCCTAATCTTTCAGGTCATTACATTAATGTTTCTATTTTCCCCTTGAGACTGGAGGCTCAGAGAGGTGGAAACCCTGCCTGGAGTCACACAGCAAGGAGGGGCAACGTGGGGATGAGCCAGATGCCTGTGTGTCTGAGTGAGTCGGCAGCCCTGGGACCCCACCCCTGAGCCCAGGGACCTTGGGCAGGTCACTTACGCTTCTGGGCCCAGTTTCCTTATCCTGGCCCTTCCCTCGATCTCTCAGCCACCACCAGCCCTTAGTCATTCTCACTCCAGGACAGCTGTGGGTTCATTGTGCCCCTGGAGTTGTGGGTTTGCAGGCCCTGAGCCTCCAACCTTGAACACTCCCTCCTCCATCTGACAGGCTCTGAGAATCCAGGGTGCCTGTGCTGAGCTGCTGAGATTTGCTGGGTAGGTCACACCTTGTAGGCATCACTGGTGTTCTCGTCGGCCTGTGGGAGGCCCCTGGCTGCTCAGCTCCCGGGTCTGGAGCTCACTGAGTCTGCTGCCCAGAAGAGTTGCGTTCTGTCCCCAGCCACCAGCGCCCACCCTCCCACCCCCCAGTCGTCCTGGCACCCCTCTTGCAGAAACATGCAGGGCAGCAAACTGGAGTGGAAAGAACTTGGGTGTTAGAGACACACATCTGGACTCAAGTTTGCATGGTGTTGGGTGACTCACACAACCCTCAGCCTTGGTGTCTGTGTCCGTAACACGAGTCCAGTGTCTGCCTCCTGACTCCTGTGTGCTCTGATCGCGTATGAGTGAGCGCTCAGTCTACTTCCCTCCTGCTGCGGGTGAACGCTAGTGACTAACACAGTTCTTAGGACCCACCGTGACCTTCAGGATGAAAAGACCTGGCTTTGAGTCCCCTTCCAGGTGCTGGGTGGCCTTGCAGATGCGATACCTGAGGGTCTGTAACATGGGGGTCGTCCTAGTGCTTAGGGACAGGTGTAGGGCAACTGTGAAGATTAACTTACATCACGCAAATCAGAGCCTGATGCTTCCTGTAAGAAAGGCTCTCAATCCTGATAGCTGTGGAAAGTAATATTAACGGTAATTAATAGCTGTAATCCAAATCTCTGCCTCTTTCCTGCCGGCTGCCCTCGGGCACGCTATGTGTTTCCCACGCTCTCTCATTCAAGGTGTATTATGGGGTGCCTGCCCTATGCGGGACACCCCGCCACTGCTGGGCTAGGCCAACCAGCCTGCCTCTCTGCAGGTGAGCTGTCCTGTGCTCTGTGTCACACTGAGGTATCCGCCCCCGCAGGCAGGTTTTTAAACCAATGGTGAGGTCCACTGATTGAAAACCAGTGGCCCCATCAGCCGCTCTGCGCCATCCTGACCTGGCCCATGGTGCCCGGAGCCAGGCCCCTCATGTCACCGGACGCCTCATCCTGAGTAAATGTCCCAGCCTGCCTGTCTTACTACCAGGGCTCCTGCTGTGGTCTCAGGGTCCAAGGGGGCGGGGCTTTGTACCTTTGGATTACTTAAATGTCACTTCAGTTCAGACTTTGAACCTGTGCCATTCCATGCTTCTAGCAAAGCAGGAAAAGTACGCCCAACAGCCCGGGTTCAAATCCCTGCTGTGCCACCTACCAGCAGTGTGGCCACAGATACACTCTGTCTGCACCTCAGTTTCGTCATCTGTAAAATGGGAATAATAGTTCCAGTTTCATAGGGCTGATGTAAGAATTAAATGGGCCCAGCGTACAGTAAGGGCGTGATAACTGCGAGCTATCCTAATTTAGTAAGCATCCTAAGGTAGCATCTTTTATGCTAATAACAAGTTGGTAACCATTTAACCTCCCATCAGTAAGACCAAGATAATCAAAACGTGCCATGTCAGCATGCTAGAATGCCATCAGGATGGTAACAGTGTACCCCATCTTCTGTCCTGGGAATAGTAAATAGTAAAAGCTGGTTGCAAAACAACCTGGGCAGAGTCCCACCTGGTTACAAATTAACGATGAAAACATATGTCTATATAAGCCCAAAACGATAGCTGATAAAAATGTGTCGCTTTTTTTTTGCTTGTCTGTGCTTTTCTCTGTTCTCCAAATGTTCTGCATGGAACACATATCCTTGTTTTTAGCACAAATAAAAAAGCAGCAAATGCTTAAAAAAGAAGTAGTGCCAGACTGTGGCGGCCCCCCCAGGCTCCACATCTGCCGATTCTTCTGCCCCCTGGGGGGCCTCTCCTGAGGCAGGCACCGGCCCCCAGGGCTCTGCCCACATCCTGCCACAGAGGGAGGTCTCTGAATGTGGTTCCCAGTCCAAGAGCTCAGAAAGCAGCGAGATGAGTTTAAAACACCACGAGGATAGGCCTGACCACAGATGGGTTTCTAGTGAAAATGCTCCTTAGCAGGTCCAGGCCCTCGGCCGTCGTGCGGGCCGCTCGGTAGGGTGGGCAAAACTTGCAGACCCAGTTTCTGTGGTCTGCGCCCCAAGGTCACAGGGGCACCAGAACAATTGTCCAGGTTGGCTGTGCCCTGCAGCCTGCTCTTCTGCATGTTTTGTACGTCCGCTTGTCACCTGCCGGAGGTGCAGGGGGGTCAGCAAGCGGCAGTTATCTCACTGCTGAACAAGGACCAGGGGGACCGCCCCAGGCAGGCTAGTTCTCGTCTAGGACCCTCATGTCCTTGTTGCAAATTGCACGTGCTGTTTTCCTCGAAGGATCTGCGGTTGGGGGAACGGTCTTTGCTTTGCTCCGACTCAGTTTCCTCCTTCCCCTTGGAGATGAAGGCCGGCTGCGGGTCCCTGAGCCACAGGGCAGCGACCCCCACCCCCATCCTCTCATCCGGTGGTGCAGGCTGTGATTTGTGGGCACCCGCTTCGGCCAAAGGAGAGAACACAGGCCCACTAAGAAGGCCGCGTTCGTGTAGGTTGCGAGCGTGGCTTCTGCACTCAGACTGGGTTGTAGTCTGGCTTCGTCATTCACTTACTGTTGGCCCTGAGCCTTCTCTGGGAAGCAGTGGCAGGGGAATTAAATGGGCTTTTGTGCAGAATGCCTGGGGGAGGGTTCTGCTGGGATGATCATCTTTGGAGCTTCCTGGCCTGAGGTGATGCCCAGAAGCTGGGGCCCTGGGGGGAGCTGGCCCCCCCACCCCGGCTCCCTGTGGTGACATGGGAACTGGTGAGGTGCTAGACTGGTTCCCACAGCAGGCCAGAGGGCAGGGGATGGGCGACTCATGCCTCCTGGTCTCTGCTTCTGCCAGGGGCCCGCAGGCCGAGCCTGGACACAAGCCCCTGGTCCTCCCCACACTGGAGTGCACACAGTGGGGAGAAGGGACAGCGATGCATCTCTCCTGTCGTGGGGACAGAGCTGCCGGCCTCTGCAGCCTCTCAGGCCGTCCCCGGGCGCGGGGTTGCCAGGTTTACCGAGTGACAATGCAGAGTGCCTGGTTAAGTCTGAATTTCAGATAAACATGTAATGTTAGGGTCAGACTCACACCACAGTGTTACTCATTGTCTATTTGACATTCAGGTGTTCCTGGGCATCCTGGACCTTATCTGGCAAAGAACTACCACTTAAAAAAAAGAAATCGCCACCGCCCAGAAACCTCTGTATTTGTGCATCTCAGCAGTGTTTCCTGAGAACCGGCTGCACACACATAACGCCCCTCCAGGGCCGGCACAGGGGTGACGTAGATACACACACTGGGGACACAGACTCAGGGTCATTGTCCTGAGGCAGGTAGACGGCATCTCAGGGCCAGGCTGGAGCTTGCGGGGGGCAGAGGCGGTGCCCCGGGGGTTCCGGGAAGTAAGACTTGGAGAAGGCAGCATGGCTGATCTGGTCACAGCGCACAGGAGGGCTGTTGCCATGTGGAGATGGGGGAAGGAATTTCAGGCAGAGAGAACGGGGCCCGGGAGGTATGGGGGCAAAGAAGTAGAAACGCGGGCCTGTGGCTCGTTTGGAAAAAGCAAGAGAGATTTGAGTGACAGGTGGGGGTCAGAAGGATCTGGGGGCTCCTGACGGGGCCAAGAACCATAAAAGAAGATAAGGCGTGGACCCCACCCTGAGGAAGGCCGTGGCCCCAGTCTACAGGGCTGGGCAGGCTAGGGACCAGGCTCAGGACCAGAGGTGTCCAAGGTGGAAGCCAGTGGAGTATTGGGGGTGGCACTGGTACTCTGAGGTACTCCCCCAAGGTGACAAAGAGAGGCCCAGGGGACTGCGGACGCCAGTGGGGACTCTGAAATTACTCCGGACTTGTTTTGTTCTCAGGGCTTACTGATCACTTTGTCATTATTGATCTAAGGGCTCGTTATGTGCTCAAGGCCTCTTTCATGCATAGAGGCCTGTCGGGCTGGATATGACAGCCCCCGTGTGCCACTGAGTCTGCTCCGCAGCTCGGCATTGCTCGGGATTCTTGGGTTGCAAGTGACCAGAACGGACCTGGCTAACTTAAGCCATAGGGACGATGGCTCTGACAGAATTGAGGTGAAGCTCAGCCGCTGGTCACAGGTAGGAGCTGGGCAGCCAGCACCATCCAGAGAGTAGGAGGTGCCAGGGGCATGCGAGCATGAGCAGAGGCAGGCCGCCGCTCATGAGAAGTGAGTTGCAGGAAGAGCACTTCTGATTGGCCCAGCCCGGTCACCTGGCCGTCCCTGGGCCAGGCAAGGGCACGATGTGCTGGTAGACAGTCCAGTACGGGGTGGAGGGGTAGTCCTTGTAGGAGATTCAGGGCGCCGTCGCTGGAAGAAGGGGCATGGAGCCTGGGCAGGCGGAAACAATGGATGTCCTCTACGTGGGTCCTGTTATTAGCCCATTTCACAAATGTGGAGACTGAGGCTTAGGAAGGTGAAGTAATTGGCCTAGGATCACACTCGGCTCTGCTGTCTGTCATTGACTACAAATAGGGTACAGTCATCTCACCCAGACTCGAAAGGAAACGTTGCCTTAAAGCACAAGAGGGTAATATTTTCTATTCTGCTTAATTAAGCAGAATTGCACGGACCCCCTGCCTACCGCTCTGGCGAAGAAAGCCAGAAGCCCACACGGTGGCGTCACCATTTCCTCCTTCCCAGCCAAGGTGTGAATCAGCAGCCTGTGGCTCCAGGCCACCCTTGGCTGCCAGTCAGTTGCACAGATGTGGGTTTATGTCTGTCCTGGGCCAGGCCTGGCCCAGAGCTGGAGAGGGGCTGAGGTGACCAGGAGCAGCCTTTGTCCTCACAGAGGTCGCCATCTGTCTGAAGTGGGTCACCACAGCATAAAGGTCGTGACGGGGTCGTGGGGCCAGGGCAGGGGTCTGAGGCCCTGCTGGTCACAGGTGTGCTCTGAGCCGGGGTCGGAAGGGGAAGGTGCTGTGGGTCAGGGAAAGCCACTAGCCGGGATGTCCTACTCGGGGATTCAAAGGGCCCTGGACTTGCAAGGGACAAAAGCACACCTTTATTCTGACCTCCACCAGGAATCTGCACAGTGAAGGTCACAACCCTCAGTGCCATTAGTGACACCTGTGACTGTCACCCGTAGAAATTCGCCAGTACTTTCAGGTCGCTTTACAGTCGTTGCATAGACCATTTACACTCATCACTACTTCAGAATTAGGGTGTTATCTGACACTCCTCTGGATTATTGTTATTTGCTGCATTTAATAAAAGTGTATGTGTGTTTATAACTTTATTTTTTGGGAAACATTTTAATTATAATTCAGTATAATTCATTTCACTTGGAATCCTATGTGCTTTATTTTTATTCATTTAGAGTCCTCCTGAGAAAACACCCATAGATTTCATCAGGTTGCCAGAAAGTTTTGTGGCAGAGAAAAAAAGATGAGACTTCTGGGTAGAAGTTCCAGAATTTGGGCTTGGACACCAGATGGCAGGGCTTTGATCTGTCTATGCCAGTTGCTGGCAGAGTGGGACGTTAAGTGGCCTTACTTCTCTGTGCCTTAGTTTCTTTATAAAACAAGGGCAAGAATAGTACCTACTCATCGAAAGGGTTTAGAACAGGGGTGTCCAACCTTGTGGCTTCCCTGGGCCACATTGGAAGAATTATCTTGGGCCACCCATAAAATACACTAACAATAATGATAGCTGATGAGCTAAAAAAAAATTGCAAAAAGAAATCTCATGTTTTAAGAAAGTTTACAAATTGGTGTTGGGCCGCATTCAAAGCTGTCCTGGGCCGCATGCAGCCAGTAAACCGCAGGTTGGACAATCTTGGATTAAAGTATTGCCTGGCACCTAGAAGTGCTGAATAAATAGGAACCTACTAGTATTTACCAGCGTGCCTAACTAGTAATGTGCATTTTTAATAAGCTGCCCCAGACGGGCAGTCTTGAATGACCACACGTTGAGAACCACTCTAAATGGACCAGCCCAGGATGCAGCTCCTAAGATTTAAAGCAGTTTTCACTAAAGAATTATATATGTACCGGTATTTGGAGATTTAGTAGTGTGGTAGTTAAACACTGTTGAAAATGGCCTAAATGTTTATCATTGGAGGCATGATTAAATAAGTGATATATATAGCCTTACAGTGGACTATTAAGGATCCTTTAGAAATGGTTTGTTCAAGGAATTTTTAATGAAATGAGAAAACGCTCACCATATTACACAAGTGAAAGGGAAAAATTGCATATACAATGGCGTCTTAATTTCGAAAAGTATTTCAATGGATAGAAAAGGGTCTAGGCAGAAACATGCCCAAAGCATCATCTGTGGTGGTGGAAGTGTGCACAGGTGCCTAGACCTCGGACTGCTTTTTACAGACTGGACTCAACACGTTACGTGAGCTCCCTGGGCCTTATTTCAGTGTGGGACCTGTGGGGCCAGATGGGGAGCTCTCTTCACGATTGGTGGTTGTGAGCAGTTACACTGTTTTATATCGTGAGCAGTTACACTGTTTTATATCGTTGTGAGCAGTTACACTGTTTTATATTGTGAGCGGTTACGTTGTTTTATATTGTGAGCAGTTACACTTTTATATCGTTGTGAGCAGTTACGTTGTTTCATATTGTTGTGAGCAGTTACATTGTTTTATATTGTGAGCAGTTACGTTGTTTTATATTGTGAGCAGTTATACTGTTTTATATCATTGTGAGCAGTTAGTTACACGTTTTCCATTGTTGTGAGCAGTTACGTTGTTTTACATTGTTATTATATCCTTATTATCCCAGGTTTCTCCAGAGGGGAGAGGACCCTGAAGGATGGCCGAGTCAGGAAAGCTTCCAGGAGGCAGCAGAGGGCAGGGGCCCCGCTTCCTTGCGCCCTTTTTCCTGTCTCGTAGACTTGGGTTTGGAGCACGAGAAGCTGGCAGAAAAGGCCACACCGGGGTTCACACTGAGGCTGGAGGAAGACCCTCTGCCAGATGAAGAGCCCAGCAGGGCACAGGTGCAGAGGCGGCCAAGAGTACCCACAAAACCTGATCCAAGGGACCCACATATGGTTTCAGGCACAAACAGGGACCCTTGGCTGCACAAGTGTGGAAACCACTTGAGCAGTACACTGCTTCCCTAATGACACCCCTAATAGGTAGCTGTCCCCAGGGCCTGAATCAGTCCCTCTACATTCCCATCTAGTTCTTTTCTCCTCCTTCATGTCCCCAGGCCCAGTGGGACAGGAAAACAAGGCTGGCCATAGGTGGAAGGGGCAGTTTAGGGAGCATCCAAGACCATGTTAGTCGGCCGCTTTCTGCCTGTTACCCAACTGGGCCATCTGGCTTGGACCAACCCTGCCACGCCCCCACATTGAGCCTAATGGTCTGTCAGCTTGTCTCCTCTCCCCACCAGGCCCTGTGTCCCTCACTGTCCAGGGCCTGACCCAGAACAGGTGCCAGTTGTGTTACTTGAATGAAGCCATAGCTGCCAAGTCCCTCTTAGTCCTGTGGTCCCGTGATTCTAGAATGACTGCTACTGACGTCCTTCCACTCTGACTGAATCAGATTCCTTGTTGGTGACTCCTGCTGCCACCAGACCAAGTATTGCATCACGGTGGTTAAGACAGGCTTTGGAGGCAGCCAGGCCTGGGTACAAGTCCTGGCTTTGTCACCTCCTTTTTTTGAAGATATATTTTATTGTTAGAGACAGACAAGAGAGGAAGGGGAGGGCCCAGAGCAGTCTCCACAGTTGTATATCACTAGTTTTGACATAGTTTCATTCCACACAGGTAGATGTCGGCTGCGCGGGGCAGGGACCAAACGGGGGTGCCTCCCACATGGGAAGCACGCTGCAGTTCAGCATATGGGTTTGCATGGGCCGAGACCAGGACTCGATCCCCAGACCTTGTGGCTGCAAGGCAAGCGCTCAACCTGTTGAGCTATCCCAGCATCCCCTGTCACCTCCTTGTGCGATTTTAACCTCTCAGAGCCTCAGTACCTTTTTCACCTATAAATGGAAGAGTCAGCTCAGTACACGGTCTGTAGTGAACACTGAAGAGGAACGTAACTTAGTGTGGGCCTTGCACACAGTGGGTACTCCTGTTGGCTGTCCAGGCTTCTCGAGCCCTGTTCACACAGGCAAAGCCCCGACTTGAAATCTCTCGGCTCTGTGCCCCGCGTTGCCCTGCGCCCTGTAGAGGAGGGGCAGCCTTGGCGACCTCCACAAGCCCTGAGTGCCGGCCCCAGAGGCTTTCCTAGAAAGCCAGCCTTCAGGTTGGTTTCGGCCAAGCCTGGGCTCCCGCTGCCAGCGCCTCTGCTTGTCATTGGGAAGCTCCCTGGGCCACGCTCGGCCAGATGTGTGTGTGTGCGAGGCCGGGAGTTGGCAGCCAGAGGTCCGGGCTGGAGTGGCCCACCAGGACGGCGAGTGTTTCCACCAGTTCTGAGTCTTGGTCGAGACAAAGGGAGGTGTTGGGCCTGGGCCGCCCTGGTAGCGTTTCCTGCAGCCGCCATCAGGATAAGACTTGGGCAGCGAGGGGATTCGGGCTCCAAGGCTGGCAGCACTGCAGATGTGGGCACCCAAGTAGGGGTGGCTGATCGGGTTTCAGTGCGATGTTCCTGACTTCCTTTTATAAAGATTTTATTTTATTGTTTGAGAGAAGATGAGAGAGAGAGAGAAGGGGGAGCCCAGAGCAGTCTCCATGGTTGTCTCTCATTAGTTGTGACATGGTTTCACTGCACCAGTGGCTATGGGTCTGTGTGGGGTGGAGGAAACCAAACGAGGGCCTCCCGCATGGGAGGCGAGAACCTTCGCTGCTGTCCCGGCAGCTACATTTGCACCGCACGCAGTTCAACGTATGTGTTTGCATGGCCGGGGTCAGGATTCGATCCCCGATCCCCGGACCTCATGGTTGCAAGGCAAGTGCTCAATCTGTTGAGCTATCCTGGCCTCTCCCCTGACTTCCTTTTAACACAGCTAACCTGCAAAGAGTTGAGGGGAGACAGCCTCCATGTAAGCCTCTGGTCCCTCATCTCTGTCACGGGGTTATCGGTGACAGCCCTGCCAGCTTTCAGGAGGCAGGCAGGGTGCCAGGTACCTGCGGTGCATCGCTCATTTCATCCTCAGCCAATCCTAGAAAGTAGGCACTGTGATTCTCTCCATTTTACAGATGGGAAAAATGGAGGCTCAGAGCCATGAACTGCCCTTGGAAAGTCACACAGCCGCTTCCAGCGAGAGAGCTGAGCTTCGTACCCACCAATTCTGAAACTGGTGCCTGACCTCTGTCCTTTCTTCTCTTTCTTCCTTTTTCTTTTTCCTCTCCTCTCCTCTCTCCTCCCCTCCCCTCCCCTCCTCTCCCCTCTCTTTCTGTAACATTAAAGAGCAATTGTTACTGATAATCTTTCATGTGCATGTGTGCAGGAAGATTGCTGAGTTTTGAGGCATCCCTAGGCTCCTCCCCCAGCAGCACAGACAAGATGCAGAACAGTTCCATTGCCCCAAGGCATTCCCTGCGGCCGCCTGACTCTTGGCTTCTGGGACTCCACCTCCCCTTGGAGCGCGATTGCGCTGTTCTCTGTCTCTCCGCTGCCTGTTCAGAGAAGCCCTGGGGTGAAACGTGCACTTCTCATCCAGGACGGGCCCCTGCCTGCTTTCTCCTCTGTCACAAAGCGGGCTCTGTTTCTGGTCATACCCTTGGCAGTTGAGCTGTTCACTGAGCCATTCCGAGAGTATTGTTACTGTCCAGACACAGGGCGCCTTGAGCGAGACCACCTTCACTCCTGGCTATGTGGCCCTGGCTTGACTTTTTGTCCATCTGCCTGTCTGTCTGTCCCTCTACCAGACATTTCCTGAGAACTCTGTCACCAGGCATGGGGAGGACTGTGCCCTGGCCCCTGCCCCTTGAGGGCTCCCAGGGGTGTGGGGGTGACGGGCGCCCCAATAGAACAACACGCCCACAAGAATGTGTGCTGAGAGCAATGGAAGCTGACACACCTGAGAAACAAGGAACTGCCAAGCAGGTGGAGGGAGCTGTATTCCTGCCAGAGGCGGTGGTTGTGCGGGGCAGGTTGGATGTTGTGTGACCTCGGGGAAGCCGGCTACTCCTTCTGAGTCTCAGGAGCCCATGACGTTACGTATGTGGACGTGAGGAGCTGAGCACCACAACGTGGATCTGTGGTCCCTGACAAGGCTGGAGGCTCCAGAGGGGCCTCGTTTATAGCCACATGCTCGGCCCTCACAGGGGAGCATGGTGCACGGTAGCTGCTCTGTGTTTGCTGAATGAATAAATGAATGGATGGATGAACCGAAGTATTTGCAGTGCTGGACAGAGGCACTATTAGCTCTTCCCTTTAGAGAGCACACTTCTCTCTCCCCGTCCGGGCATGCAGGTGCAGACAGTGCCCCTCGGCTCCCCCCTCCACCTGCACATTCGCCGCCTGCCCTGCGGACAAGGCGCCGCCGGGGCACGGCCCCAAACTGGAGCGTCACATCTGCTGCTATCAGCACGAGCACTTGTATTTGGGCCCCATTCCAGGCATTCACTTAATTGAAAAGATTGAGAGAAAAAAAAAAAGAGAGAAAATTGGCAGCCGGCCACCCCCAGTGTGTCACTTGCTCTGGTGCCTGAGCTCAGTGATTCCTGGCGCTGACGTGGAGCCGGGCACCCACGGCCTGGCCTTGGGGAGCTGGGAGAAGGAGCTGGGACCTCGGAGGCTGAAGGGGCTGGGATTGAATCTCATGTCACCTGCTTCCCAGCTGAGACCTCGGACACTGCTCAGCCTGGTCGCCCCGTGCCCACCTCCTCAGCAGGCACCCAGCACAGGGCCAGGCGTGCTCCCCAGCACGGGCACTGACTCATCTCGGGCTCCCCTCACCGTGGCCCCGTGTGGCGCTGACATCCCGTCTTTCCCTCCCAAGCCTCACAGGCCCCGAGCCACTTGCCGGTGTTTCTCCAGGAGTGACTTTACCATGCTTCCTGTGAAAAGGCAAGCAGGTGCTCGCCAGCACTTCCCGTGGTGGCAATGTCGGGCTGTGGGGTTGGGAAACCCAGCGACGCAGGGTGTTGCAATTGCAAAAAGCGGCAGGGAGCGCTGACCTACATAGGCCTGCTGCAGAGCTGACACATTGGGCCCAGAGGGAGCTCACCGGCTCCACCGGGAGGAGCAGCGGGATCGCCTGCCAAGCCCTGAGCCCACCCCGCCCGCTCCCCTCCGCCGGCCTTCCACCTTGGGCCAGAGCGGCATGCTGCCAGGGAGGCGACGCGCCATCCACAACCAGGCGGCTCCCCAGCAGTGGGCAGGCTCGAGGGGAGCGGGGCGGGGTGGCGCCCAACTTTGAAAGTGGTTATTTTGAAACTGCCATCCGCAGACTCCTGGGCAGCCTTCTCCACGTGATCCCGGGGAGCCTCCTCTGCAGGAAGGGGGCTCATCTGGATCTCGAAGCTGACTTGGGGCTGCACATGCTTTGGGGTTCACATGGCTCTGACTGCGGGACGGAAAGACGTCAGCTGTCCTGGGCTAAGGGCTTCTGGCCGTAGAAACTATCACCTAGGAGCAGCAGCCTCGCCCTCAGCTTCCCCGCCCCCTTCCTGATGGCTCTGCTATGTCCCAAGTCCGATTCCCTCCCTGCCTGCTGTGTGGCCTTAGCAAGTCCCTTCCCCTCCCTGACCTCATAATTCTGGCTATAAAGTACACAGTGGTCTAGAGAGGGTTTTCAAATACTTTTAAGTTCTTCGAGCCCGCTGCCGCCGGCCTGGGCAGGCCGCACAGGACTGTGGGCCGTGCAGGAGCCCGGTCCCAGTCTAAGGGTTGCACAGACGGCTGCCTTGTGGTGACGGGGACTCATGAGGTCCAGGGGCCAGGTCTGCAGGCTGCTGGGTGACACCCTCTTCTGTGTACAGAAGAGCTCACAGTGGCACTGCCCGGTGGAGACCAGGGCACAAAATCTAGAGGCACACCCTCCTCACCAGGACCCGGGGGCGGCTTGCAGGCCAGTTTGACCACCAACCTAATCACATCCAAGAACTCTCCAGATTTAAAGTCACCTGGGCGAGTGATTGTGCAGGGGGCCCAGGGGCGTGTGAGGCTCTTGCAAGGAGATTTGGACGCTGTCCGGGAACTGGAAAGAGTCCACGGCTGACCGTGTAGCTGCACCTCTCAGCCCCTCCTTACACCCATTTGTAAAATGGAGGGGTTGGTTCAGATCACGGGCGCCTGCTACACAGCACATGTCCTGCCATTCCGGTGCCCACGCCAGTGTGGTCTCTGTGCTTCCTCATTCCCAGAGGCAGGGAGTCGCTGCTCTGGGCAGAGGTGGTGGGGGTGACGCAGGACGGGACAGAGAGGACGGTCTCAGGGAAGGGGCGACATGAGAGACACAGCCAGGCTCCCTTCCCATAGACCTCAGGCTGCCTCGGGTGGGCACGCCCCGTCTGCAAGGGCCTGGTGTCTGGATTTCTTCCTCATTTATGCACGCAGCGTAGATTTTCCACTGTGCTCAGCGCTGCACCTACAGCGCTCAGGGAGCGGAGCAGGCACGGGCCCTGCTGTCAGGAAACTGAGAAGCTAGTGGGAAAGCAGTCAAGGAGGCCTCTCTGGAGGAAGTAACATTTGAGCTGCGCCCTCTTAGCACACTTATAGAACACCCCCCATTCTGGATCTGTCCGCTTGTTTCCTTCTGGTATTGCTTAGCTTGTTCCTCTATCATCTGTATTTCCTATAAATTGGAACTGAGGTCCAGAGGCTTGAGATTCAGGTTAAACATTTTAGGCAGAAGATTCTGTCTACTTTCGTATTGCAGGCCCTTCGGGGGCCACGCATTGTCTTGTCCCTGTCTTGGTGATGCTAGGTTTGATCACCTGGTTACAGTTGTGACTGCCAGATCTCTCTGTTGAAAAGGTACTTGTTTCCCTTTGCTGGGCATGTACTCCTGGGTGTAACTCTCACACTGTGTGACTGTCCTGTTCCCCAGTAGTCAGTGGTGCAGCATCCACCAAGGGTCTTTCCAGAGTGGCTGTGCCATCTTGCCTTCCCACCAGCAGTGTGTACGTTCCAGCAACCCCACCTTTGTGTCAGCGCCTGTTTTTGCCCATATTTTTTAATTTTAGCCATTAAGGAGACACGCGGTGGTATGTCGTCATGGTTTCCATTTGCCTGTCTCTAACCGCGTTCCGTACCTGCTTGCTCTCCACACACCCTCCTTGAGGAAGTGTCTGGTCAGAGCTCTTGTCCATCTTGTAATTGGCTTGGCTGTGTCCTTCCTGTTGAGTTTTGAGAAAAATCTTATACATAGTATTCTGGACGTAACTCCCTTCTCAGATAGGCAGCACAGGCTTTGAGGGGTAACACCGTGAAGAAAGCTTTTGTGTCATTTCCAGAGAACCTGACCTGGACTACGTAAATCTCTGTAGGAAATCTGCTTTTGTAAAAGTTATTTTTTTTTTTTCATTGTGATAAAATATACGTTACATCAATTTTACCATTTCAACCATTTCTCGGCGTCCAGTTCAGTGGCGGTAATAAGCACAATCACGTTGTTGTGCAACCGTCGCCACCACCAGCTCCAGAACTCTTCCCATCTTGGTAAACTGAACCATACCCGTTAAACACCAGCTCCCCACTCCCCTCCCCCAGCCCCTCACCCCCACCGCTCTGCTTTCTGTCGCTGTGAACTGACCTCTAAGTACCTCATGGAAGTGGAATCGTGCAGTAGTTGTGTTTATGTGACTGGCGTATCTCACGCTGCACGATGTCTTCAAGGTTCATCCACGTCATGGTCTGTGTCAGAGTATCCTTCCTTTTCGAGGCTGAATAATACTCCGCTGTGCAGATGTGCCACGTGGTGATTATCCGTTCATGCATCATGGACAGACACTTGGATGGTTTCTGCCTCTTGGCTGTTGGGAATATGCTGCCGTGAAGAAGCCCACTTTTAGCGTCTCAGTGCCAGGCCAGCGAGGATTAACTTGGCGTGGTTCTCCAAGGACGTCAGTGCTCTTACCAAAAGTTGGAGAAAGGGGTACCAATGGGCAGGAATATTGGACAACTGCTATCAGGGGAAAATGCACTTGGCACACCTCGTGTGTGCCAGGCATTGGGCAAGGCCCAGTATACGTAGTCATTGTGGTGAGTCCTCCGGGGAAATTATTGTCCCCATTTTAGAGAGGACACTGCAGCTGAGAGGCTGGTACCTTGCGAGTCTTGCCCAGCAGCAGGGCTGGCGTTGGAGCCCAGTGTATGTGCTCTCTCACCAGCCTCCAAACCCTGGGCAAGGCCAATGCTCAGTGCGGGGACAAGTCTCATTAAAAAGCTAGATCTGGGGAAGCCGGGATGGCCCGGCGGGTTGAGCGCTCGCTTTGCAGCCCCGGAGACCAGGGATCAAATCCCGGCCCCGGCCCATGTGGACCCACATGCTGAGCTGGGCTGTGCCCCCAGCTCAGTTCTTGCCGGGACCTATGTGGGAGGCTCCTGACCCTGTTCCTGCCCTGCGCATCCCTGTGCCCACCTGTGGAGTGAAACTATATGGAAAACTAATGTCAGCTATGGAGACTGCTCTGGGCCCTCCCCCTTCTCTCTGTCTCTCTCTGTCTGTCTCTCTCTCTGTCAAAAACCAATAAAAAATAAATCTTTAAAAACAAAGAAAAGGCTAGGTCTGTGCCTAAAAATGCAGGCTTCAGCTTGGGTGCGGGGGGTTGATTCCAATCAACCCGTTAGGCCTGCCGCACTGTCCTTGTATGGTGTGTGCAGAGAGAGCTTTAGACATTGTCAGCAGGATATCAGGAATGAATTGTGTAAGCAGAATTTTTTTTTCCATTTATGGGTCGGTGTATGTGCTTTATTGGTTTTAAGAAAAAATAAAATCTTTGATGATCTTTTTTTTGTTGGTTTTTTTTTTCCACATTGGCATTGTCCTTGGCAGATGGTCATCCAAACGTTGCTTAAACATCCCCCAGTGACAGGGACTTTTGATGTGTTATATTCTGGGCCTGTCTCTTGAGAGTGAAAGCTAAAGTCCCAGGACTGACTCTTACTGGCTCTGAGCGGCCCAGCACAGGTCATGTGCTCACCCTTCAACCAATCGCCATGGATTATGAGCAGTACCCACATCTGTCTCTGAGGGACTGTGCTGAGCTAGGGGAGGGAGTTCCCAGAAGAAAACTCAGGGTGCTCTGGTTAAAAGAAAGGTTACTCAGTACGGGGCAAAAAATGACAGCCTCCGCTGCCCACATGTTATTTATCTTTACTCGTGCACGTGTTGTCTCTGCAGCTGACCCGGCTCATGCGGTTCTGACAGCATGGAGCCCTCATGTTTGTATAGCACTTCTGTGTTTCCAAAGAGCTTCTACATACATGTTTTTTAATGGTCAGAACTGCCCTATAATGACAGATAATGAGTGCAAGCCAAGAATGGGTTATAGGTGTGCTGACCGCTTAGCCTGTGAGTATCCAGGGCGTGTGCAAGGCCACCAGAGTCCCCAGTCAGGGACCTCTCACCTGCTGCCGCCACCTCAGTTTGCCCAAATGTGTCATCAGTGTATCATTTTCTGTGTGTCCGGTGACTTATGATAAAGGTTGGAAATGTGGCCCTGTGGTGTATAAAGTGGTTCCCATTCGCAGCTTCCTCAGATCCGCACACTGTCACACCAAGCAGATGCTGTTAGCCCAACACACAGATGGAGAAATTGGCCCTCGGAGGGAGCAATTGGCTTGGCTCAGGCCCTGATTGGAGGAAGCGGTGTCATGGCTTAGCTTATGAGAACTAGAAGGAGGCTAAGCAACACCTGCAGGTGACTCCTGACAGGAGTCCAAGTTTTTAGAACGACTTGGCAAAAGAGCCAGTCCCATGGCTCTCTGAACTGAGTGGGGGGCAAGAAATCCTTACACCGCTGAAAATAATAGCACATCCTGAGCTGAGCGGGGTGCTAACGCTTTCCCGCACTTGATTTCACTTAATCATTGGCACAACTCGCAGCGGTGAGGGTTGTTATACCCATTGTATGGAGGAGGAAGCTGAAGCTCAGAGAGAGCAAATAACCTGTCCCAAGTCATACAGCTGGCTGGTGGCAGAGCTGAGAGTCAAACCCAGGTCTTTCTGACTCTGAACCCTGCGCTTTGCTCCCGAGTTCTGGAGATGGAAAGCCCCCCCGCTGTGGTATTCACACCTGTGTCCTCTGCTCCTGTCTGCAGGTTTACATCATCCGGGTCACATGGTCCAGTGGCTCCACCGAGGCCATCTATCGGCGCTACAGCAAGTTCTTTGACCTCCAGGTAAGGACTTGGGCCTCCGGTGAGCTGGGGATTGGGGAAGAGTTTAACCGGAGGTACTTTCCATTTTGACTTCAAAGCCCAGATCCTCTGTACGGACAGTGGATGGACAGGGTTCTGTTCTATCTCCTAGAATTAAAAATGACATCCATGTGCTCACTTCAGCATCGCACATGCCAAAAAGGAACAACGTAGCGAAGATTATCATGGCTCTTACACAAGAATGACAGGCAAATCTGTGGAAAAAAGAGAGAGATGAGGGTGGGAGAGAGGGAGGGGCCTCCCATATGGGGTGACAGAAAGAGAACTGACTCGGTGGTGAGCACACAACGCAACACATAGAGGCTGTACGGATGTACACCTGGAAGCCAGGTCATTTTATCACCCAGTAAATGTAACTCAAAACCAGAGGAAGAGATGCCCATCACTTTGGGGACCTAAGTGATGTGCTTTTTTGCTTCATGCTTTGATAATCAATATTTTCCAAATAACAGAAAAGCCCCTTGTTGGCTGCTGCAGAGCCGAGGGTGACCTGGAAACCCGTGTGGCTTCGGAGTACAGATCTTGAACTTGTGTTGTGGACAGAAGTCGTGTTTGCTGGGAGCTCAGTTCGTTGAGCATGTTCAGAACTCTTGGGCTGTTCAGCTCTGAAGACAGACCCGCCGCTCTTGTCTGACCTTGACCTGCACGCTCGGCCCCTGAAATGGCTGCTATACTCAGGCAGAGCTCACCCCATCCCCGAGGCCCTTGCCTCTGCCCTTCCGCGCCCGGACACACACCTGTGCCCCCTGACACACTCGTGGGCTCAGGTAACTTCTGCTGCCCACCAGGACTCCCGTCCTCCAGCCAGCGTGGCCTGACTGTTCTCCAGCCCGCAAGGGCTACCTCTGCTGCCCTTAGCTCTGTGTCCCTCTGTCCTGACTCTGTACTGAAGTTGTCTGCTTGGCTGTGCCCCTCTCTAAACTGGGACTCCTGGGGACAGGAACCACATCATCATCATCTTCTCTCTCCTTAGTGTTTTATTCAAGAACACTGGTGTGTGTAGTCCGGTTTGGTGAATGAATGAATGAGTGAACGAACCAATGAACCATCAACCCCCCTGAGCACCTCCAGTCTCATCAGGCGTCAGGCAAATGTGGGCAGCTCAGCGTGAGCCCACCCCCGGGGGGTAAAAGCACGCTAATCTGTGGAACAGTAGCTTTATCTTGATGTCACTGAAGGCCAGCAACCCAGAGCAAATGGGTCTGTATGAGAAGTCACAGTACCCAATATGACATGATAAAGTTCGTGAGAGAACACAGGCCCCAGGAGGATGTGGGAACTTGCCCGTCTTCCTGAACCCATGAGACCGTGGTGAGGGACTCATGTTCGCTGACACAAGGCCTCCCTCATCCTGAGCTGACTTCCCTTCTTCTGCACGTCAGTTATGATGCTGCAGTAGAAAGTGACAGAAACCCAGCTCAGACTGGCTTTAGTAAGCAGGCATATTTTGGCGAGTGCAGGTAGCTGACTGTCTTAGGAGAAGAAACCGGGTGGACTTCAGGCACAGCTTGATCAGGGTATTCCACTGAGTCCTTTCATTCAACTCCTTCCTCTCATTCTGCATTCTTCCTTCCATGTTGTTGGCTCTACCCTTGGGTCCCACGAGATTGCAGATGCTCTAAGGTTCACACTCAGCAAGAAAGTAAAAAGTCACTTCCCAGAAGTCCCAGCAAACACAGTGTTGTATTTCATGGTTTCTTCCCTAAGCCTATCAAGATGGTTGAGATGGGGTGGCCAATGGGCTCATCTGGGTCTCTACTCCGCCCCTGGAGTCAGGGGCCTGCAGAGAACAGCTGTGATCGCATGTAAAGTGGGCATTGCTGGGCCCGGCGGCAGACCGCCCTCGTCTGCCCCACACCAGCCTGTGTCTTCGCATGTTTTCTCTGAAGGTTGACTGGTATTAACCACAGGCATCCTTGGTTGTATGGACCTAATCCGTTCCTGAAAATGCCGAGCAGAGAATTTTCAGAGCCTGCATTCCATTATTGTAAAGGGGGAGGGGAGACAAAAATGTGCTCCTGCCCGGTTTCCCTGCTATCACTGAAACAATCTCCACCGCCCTGGGGATGAACTGCCAAGAATCATCGTGTGATGTGAAGCAGTCCAGGTACCCGTTACCTCATTATTTAAAATGTAATGGACTCAGTGATGGTTTGTATTCATATGTAACAGAATCACAGGCTCATATCCAGATTATGGTTTTCTTCTGGTCTGCAGCAAGCATACTGAACGTAAACACATAAAGAGGCTGTGTGTTATAGATGCTACGATACCATCTAAAATGGACTTGGCAGGGACAGACACGGGGTGGGGAAGGGCTGAACCCAGGAGGAAAGGGAGGGAAGATGCTAGCAGCCATGCCCGCTGCCTTTAAATGCCGTGAGCAGCCGGCACAGTCCCGGATGAGAACGGCCGAGACCCACACCCTCTTACCCAGACAGGTGCTCACACAGCCCCGGAACAGCGGGTCTTCACTTCAGAGAGGGAATGGCGGGTAAACGTCTTGCAGGTTGCTAGACTTACTCTTCATGCACAGGGGGCTACCTGTATTTTGCTTTCAGGAGCTTTTTGTCTCCGTATCACCTCCAAGAAAGGACACAGGGGGGCAGAGAACAGTGACAAGTGTGATTGCTGTCGTTGGGGGTGTGGTTTGCACTCACAGAGCAAGCACCCACTCAGCTAGCTTGGAGCACAAGGGATGTATAGGGGCGGATTGATGGGAGGAGGCAGGTGTACCCCATGGAACCCAGAGAACGAAATGCAGGGCTTACAACTGGCCACAGAATGACCCTCCAGGGGCCCAGTGGCTCCCTGGCCTGGTGTCATCTCCCATCAAGCCTGCTGCCTTCTTCCAGCGGCCCCCAGAGCAGCTTCCTCTGCTTGCCTGTGGGCCCACATCTCCCAAGCGGCACCTTCAGTCCCCAAATGGAAGCGTCTTGTGGTGTCAGCACACTGGAGCTTCTGGGCCAATTCCAGTCTCCAGGAGAGCATCTGACTGAGGCCAGAGTCAGGCCAGCTGCCAGCTGTAGACGAAGAGGCGGGGGCCGTTGGTACAGCATCAGCTGGAAGAGTGGGTTCAACGAGAATGGGGGTGGGCAGGAGGCCTGGGAGGCCTATAAGGAAATAGCAGTAAGTGACGAACTTGACTGTGTATCGAGCTCCCTATTCCAGGATAGCCCAGGGCTTCAGACCTTGACATCTGGGGTTAGACAGGCCTGGCTCAGGTCTCAACTTGGTGCCACCTCTGTATGTTTCTGGGCCTCAGTTTCCCCAGCTGCATATGAAGAATGAGAGCACTTCTCTCGAGTGTCTGTTGTGACAGAGTTCTGCTTGCTCAGTAAGTGTGTTAGCGATCATCTGTTGTTCCTCTGCTAAGATGGGACTTGCCTGAGGTGACATCGTTTGGGATGCTGGCCAGGGTAGGATCGGAGGGCTCTCTGGCCCAACGCCTGTCCTCCCTCCACTCTCCTGTTCTAACTCGACTCTCTTATTTTTACCAGGACTTAAAACTGAGATTTTCCTCCCCACTCAGAATAATTGGTAATAATTGAAGGTTTGCTGTAGCATAAATCGCTGCCTGAGTCGTCTAAAGACAGGCTTCAGCCGGCTTTTAAAGAATCCCAGATGGGCGGCTGGAATGGGAAAGTCATAGAATTCCAGAGGGTCCTGCTCTCCTGGAAATGGCCTGCCTTCCACCCCCGCACCCCAGAGAGGGGAGCTGGAAGAAGGCAGGGCCAGAGCCAGCTGCTCCCAAGGACTAGGCAAGGAGGCCGCCCCAAAGTTCGATGATTTCATGTTCCGCCCTCCCCTCCCTCCTGTCTGGCGCGTAGCCTTGGTTTTGTCAGAGGGATCTTGGCTCAAAGAGTATGGGAGGGCTGAGTTTTCACAGAGGAACAGCTAGGCCAGTGTGGTGTAATGGAAAAAGTCAGGAGAGGGGCCCAGCCACCTGTGCTGTGTGGCTTTGGGCACACCCCTTAACCTCTCTGTGTCTGATTGTCCTCATCAGTAACATGGGGGTGGTGATAATAGAAACAGCACTGACTGCTCAGCATCTAGATGTAGCGACTCGTTTAATCCTCATATCAGGCTTATCGAATTGTGCAGATGAAGAAACCCAGGCTCAGAGAGGCTAAGCTGTTGGCCCAAGGTCACACAGCTAGTGAGCATCAGAACTTGGGTTTGGATCTAGGTGGGCAGTACCAAGTCTGAAGTCTTAGCCAGTCTGCTGTTCAGTGCTCCTCTCTCTAGTGGCCTCTTCACAAGGTTCTTATGGAGTTAAAAGTGATGGCATGTGTTGAGAAGAAGCAAACCCATGGAGACAGAAAGCAGGTTCGTGGTTGCCAGGAGCTGAGTGGAGGGAGAAAAGAGGAGGGGCTGCTAATGGGCCCTGCGTATCTTTCTGGGGTGATGAAAATGTTCTGGAATTAGATAGTGGCCGTGGCTGCACAACCTTGTGAATGTCCTAAAACCACTGAACTGTGTACTTCAAGGGCGCACTTTATGGTGGATGAAGTACATCTCAAATTTATTTATTAAGAAAGTGATGATGCATGTGAGAGCAGCCTCTGGGCTGCCAAGCGCTGAGCAAATGTCGGCTGTTGGGGTTGTTGCTGGGTGTCGGTTGCTGCTAGCAGTTGGCACAGACAGGAGATGATGCCAGTCCAATAGAGTGGTTAAGATCCCATGCGGTGCTCCCCATGCTGCCACTTTCTGGCCATGAGATCTTGTTTTAGTCAGAACTATTTTAGTTGCAGATGACAGACACCCAGTCAAGATGGATTATTCAGAAAGAACATTGATTAGCTAACCGTAACTGAGAAGACGAAGGGCATTGGCTTCAGGTATGGCTAGATCTAGGGGCCATAGTCTGAATGAGGACCTACCTTTCTCCACATCCTGACTTCCTTCCTGTCCAGGCAGAGTTCTGTCTAGCATGGTGGTGGCCAGAGGTCCAAGCCATATCCAACAGGTCAGCTCAGTGACTTCGGAGAAGAGAGAACACTCCAATAGTTTAAGCAAAAGTCTCATTGGCTCATCTTGGGTTGACGGCCAGGCCTGTCAGGGCCAACCCCGGGACTTGGAGTAGATTCAGCATCATGCCGATGCTTGGAGACTGACAGAGGCGAAGATTCCCCAGAAGAAATCAGAGAACTGCTTCCAAAGAAGGGGACATGGCCCGTGAACGACAGAAAGCAGTAAATGTCCCCCGTGGTGGTGAGCAGGACATTCACGCAGAGGGAACAGTCTGCAGAGAGCCGCCTAAGGTAGAAGGAAGAGGCATGACTCAGACTTCTTTACGGGCAGAGACTCATGGTCAGTAGCAAGAAGGCCCCCTTTATGACAGCGCACCTTCCGATGTGAGCTGCTAAGCCTCCTGTCTTAGCAAAGCTGGACGCTGAGAGTCAGGCCTGCCTGCTGGTTGACATCTGGTCACGTCTCATTGGCATGAAGCTGCAGGCAACAGAGCGCTGGGACTGGACTGGGAAGACCTGCTGTCCGGTCCCGGCCGTCTCTCACCATCCCCATGGCCTTGGCATTGGGCGGGCCACTCCACCTCACTCTGCCCCGGCCTGGGTGTGTGCTGGAGAGTCCATCAGAGTGTGGCAGAGGGAGCTGAAGCCAAGCAGGACACTGGGGGTGGCACCCAGATTCCGTGGCTTGGTCGAACAGTCCTCCAGGGGCCCGTTTTATATATCGTCTCATTTACTCCTCACTTACATGCATGAAATCAGTATTGTGTCCATGTCACAGATGGGGAAACTGATGCTCAGAGGGTCTGAGTCATGTGCCCAGAGAGCAGCATGGCTGGGATTCAAGCCCACGTGTGGCCAAGTCTGAAAGCTGTGCTTCCGCCACCCTCCCCCACTCCCGATAGCCAGCGTTGCCCACAAGTGTGTCTCTTCAAAGATAGGTTTGCCTCCTGGAGTCCTGCCTAGAGCTGCCTTGAGTCCCCCACTGGTTCACTGTGGCCCCCAAGCTGCGGGGCATGGCTGTCACTGGAGCCAGGGCCTCCCTCACGGACGGAGTTAAACATTTGCTGGGCCGGACTCCTGGGTGTTCAGAGAGGTACTGTCCCAACTAGGGAGCTCAGGCAGAGCTTGCTTCCTGGAGGGTGACATCTGAGCAGGGTCCTGACAATGAGGAAGGGGCTGTGGGCGGAGCAGGAGCTTTCCATGGAGAGGGAGCCAGGTGTGCAAAGGGGCAGAGGCGTGAGAGAGGGGACTTTCGTGTGGCATCCTGCAGAATTCTGACAGCGTGCCGTACGGAGCCAGCTGGGTCACTCTGCTGGGCAGGCAGCCCTCGGGAGAAGTGCCAGCCACATGTGTCCTGTAAGCAGGAACGCTGTGGGCTATGGGAACCCAGAGAGGGCTGCTCTTCTCAGGAGGAACTGTTTCCTAGACACATCAAGTCCCTGAGCTGATGGTGAGCTGGAGGCAGCATCTTAACGGGTGCTTCCGTTTCTCCCCAGGGAAGGGAACTGAGATCCGGAGATGGGAGACGCTGTCCCAAGTCGCACAGAAAAAGCCACTTGTTCCCAATTTCTATTGACACAGAACTGACCTATCCCCCTTCTGAGAGTTTGACAAACCAAGTGCCCTTGGGAGTTTTGGGGACTGTCTGCCCAGAAAGCCTCCTCCACAAAAGGAAGGGGGTGTGTTCTCCAACGTGTCTGGGAGCAGGTATAGTGGTGAGAACTGACGTGTTCTCACGCCCCGGCTGGGAAGGCTTCCCAGGGAGACTGCCGCCAACACCTGCTGGGGTGAGCCTTGTTTCCCCACATGCTGCATCTGCTGGGCCCTCAGACACACTCTTTTCCCCAAACAAGGTGTACTGGAGTTGGGATGTGCCTCCCACGTGTTGTGCATGCTGAATGGAATATCTTTTCCCTGCAGTGTGAAAGGCCGTTGCCGTATTGATGAGGGGTAGCTGAGACCGCACGGTACAGGCCTTTCCCCACACACATCACTTCTTTATTTGTAAAATAGAAAGAGGTGATGTGGTACCGGTCAGTTATGTCTGAACCCCAGTTCAGGTCCATAATTCCTCCTCTCCTAGGCAACGGCTAACCAAACCAGTTCACCACTTTTTTACACTCATTTGTTCACTCATTGATTCATTCATTCTTTGCACAGATATCTAGCATGTACCGGAGAGGAGATGGGGCAGGCCAGCAGGCGATGGCCCAGTAAGAGGCTTGAGCTGAGAAAACGCTGAGCTGGACTGGGGAGGGGCAGTGAGGATGAGTGAAGTGGGTAGACGGGACACAGGTTCCACGTGGCATGTCCTTCAGGACACCAGGGCACGCTGACACTTAGACAAACCAGCTCATCAAGGGGACAGACTCTCCAAAGACAACCTACCATGTATTGTAGAGCAGGCCCAGGTACATTGTCACGTCCTGCTCCAAGGAACCACGTGGCTTCCCTGCAGCCAGCAGCTGCATGTGACAGTCACCCTCAGCCCTTCTCCACGGCCTGCTCTGGCTATTCTGGGACACGGAGCTTTTATGAGATCGAGGGAGTCACCCCCTCCAAGTCCAGTCTGCCGCTAACACAAACCACGTGCGGGCCTCCACGCCAGCTCCCACGGTGTTTTCCTTGGACAGCATTTCTCCTTTCCCTCCGCCACTAGCTGATGTCTTGAAAACTGCTGATGGCGTGTTCGCTCATTCCTGATGGAGGCTTGTGAGGTGGCGGCTTGACGGGGCTCCCTTTCCCTTCCTACCCCCAAGCCTGACTCACGTTTCTCCTCAGTGTCAAGTCCTCCTCACCATGAGCACCACTTCCTCTTATTCTCTGGAGCGGGGAGCACGGAGTTTCTTGTTTCCAAGATAACGGGTGCTGTTGGACTTTACCCAGCAGCCTCTGGGCTGGGCCTCGGGTCCCCAGGGAGGATCGGGAACGCTGCCTGTCTGCCTCAAAGCCGGCGGGTGCCGCGTGGGGCAGTTCCCTGGATAGAAGCAACTTGTGGCCTGTGACCCTGGGCATGCTAAGACCACAAGCAAAATAGCTCCCAGGCCTCTGTCCTCCTGTCCCCGTGAACAGCGGTCATCACTGACAGGAGGACAAGGACACGGAGTCAAGCCAGACGTGGCGAAAGCGGGCAGGTGAGCATCGTAGTTCAGTCCCGTGCAGTTCAGTGTGGCCACCACTGGTCACACGACGCTATTTAAGTTAATTTTACATTAAAAGTTAGTTCCACAGGCACAGGAACCGTAAGGGAATGTTATTCAGCCTTAAACTCCAACACATACTGGTAGTACAACACAAGTGAACCCGGAAGACAGGCTGAGTGAAGTGAGCCAGCCTCAAAGAACAACACAGCACGATTCCATTGCATGTGGTGCCCACAGTAGTCACCTTCATAGAGCTAGGGAGCCGCACAGTGAAGCGGAGCGAGGAGTCGGTGTTTACAGGACAGTGTTTTCGTTTAGGATGACAGAGGCTCTGGAGATGGATGGTGGTTGCATGAGAATGTGCAGGTCCTTAATGCCACTTAATTGTACACTTAAAATGGTTGAGATAACGCTGTTATGTATACTTAACAAAATAAAAAAACAAACCACACCGCCTCACAAACGACTACAAATTATCCCCAAATAGCTTTTGGAACAAGATAATCGCTGTGGTCAGAGTGCGAGGACGGGGGACTTCTTGTTGAGAACCTAGGGTGTCCCCAAAGAGTTCCTGCTCGGGGTTCATTTACACAGCCACCCTGCGTGTCCTGCAGGTGGTGCATCTGGTTCAATGGGCGGGGTATCTGGCCCAGGACACGGCTGGCGTGAGGAAGCTTTGGGATTAAACCCAGGGCAGTGTGGTCCCCAGCGGTAAAATACCTGTGGCTGGACTTTGCAGCATTAATCCCAGGTCTGCTGCCTGAAATTAATAACCGCTGCTCTTTGGGCCTCATTTATCTGGGTAAAAACCAAGTCAGGACAAAGGGTGAGAGTCACCTCCTAAGACAGAGGGGTGAATACCACAGGGCGGGCTGACCTGCTGTGCTGGGAGGGGCTTCTTAGCTGGTGTGTGCCCTCAAACAGGACCTGCTGGAAGCCAGGAGAACAGGCGCGGCCATGGTAGGGGAGATGGATCAGTGGCTTGGGGATGGTGCATTTATTTCATAGGGTTATATGAAGGTCAGATAAAATCATGTGGATGAGAAGGCTTGTTAACTGTCAACTGCCAAATAAATGTTAGCTACTCGTTAATCGGGGATTTGGGCAAACATCTCCTGAGCTGCACTCCTCCCCCACCCCAATGAAAAGTTCAGTTGTGTTCATTGCTTTAGTGGGTTTTTATTCAGTGCCTACTATGTGCTGATGTTGAAAAGCTTCTGGATTCAAAAAAGGAAGCCCGCCTTTCCCAACGAGGCCTGCGTCATTGAGTGGGGCTGAGCATTTCCCCACCACCATGCAGCACACGGGAAGCCGGATAAAGCAGCCGTTCAGGGCATTGGAAGAGCGGGGAGTGACCCTCTACTCGGGCATCACACAAAACAGCGCAGGGAAGGCAGGGATCGCTGGCCGGGATACGTGGCCCCGTTTCGTGAAAGCTGAGGAGCGGTCCTGTTTAATTGTCTTTGTGGCTCCTCCGAGGTGGGGATGTGGTTGCTGAGAAGCACAGGGGCTTTGGCCTGTGGCCCCACCACTTGCTGCTTCAGGCCCACGCATGTTCCTTCGCTCTCCGGGCTTCCATTTCCAGGACAGTGATGTCCACCGTGAAGGAGTATTCTAAGATTTAGTGAGAGAATGTGGCTGAAGACGCTCGTGCATGGTTGGCACATGAGGGCTGTCTGGAAAACATGCAGCCGTTGTCAGTGTAATGAGCACGGTTACATGGCTGGACGGCCCTTGTAGGTACGCGTTTCTCTCATCTGCTTCAGCTCCGCCCCTCCCTCCCCAAATGCCTCCACAGTCGCTGCACTTATTTCTCCCAGGCTGTTGGAACTGTCTCTCATTTTATCTTGAGTGCCAGGGTGGTCCTCTCCTTGAGGTGACTGGCAGGCTTGTCATATTCCAGCCACCACTTCTGGGGGCTCAGGACTCCCTTTCCCACTGCTTGAATCCTGGGCCCATGGGCTGGTCAAAGATGGGTTAGATTATGCTCTGATGACAAATAGCCTCGATGTACAATGAGGGCTTATTTGTCATTCTGGCTATGTGTCCATCACAGGTTGTCCGAGGCTCTGAATCCTTACTCTAGGACCCTCACTGGCAAAGAAGCCACTCTCGGGAAAGCCGGGATGGCTCAGCGGGTAAAGCGCTCGCTTTGAAGCCCCGAGGACCGAGGATCGAATCCCAGTCCCGGCCCGTGCGGACCCACATGCTGAACTGGGGTGTGTCCCCCAGTTCAGTTCTTGCTGGGACCTATGTGAGAGGCTCCCGGCCCAGTTCCTGCCCTGCACAGCCCTGTGCCCACCTGTGGAGTGAAACCATACGGAAAACTAATGTCAACTATGGAGACTGCTCTGGGCCCTCCCTCTTCTCTCTGTCTCTCTCTGTCTCTGTTTCTCTCTGTCAAAAATTAATAAAATAAATCTTTAAAAAAGAAGTTCTTGTTAAAAAAAAAAAGAAGCCACTCTGGAGTGTGGCCACCATGACAGTGGACGTGGAGAGTGATGACTCACGCACCATTCATAGCTTCCACCCTGAGTGACATGTGTCTTGTGTTCACGTTTAAATAGCCACATCACACTTCAGGGGGGCGGGAGGCTCCACAGCCCAGCTCTAATCTGTAGGGTAACACTGCAGGTCGGTATCATGGCCAACTTAAAGCGGAGGGCCGAGGTATGTCATTTCCCCAAGACCACAAGTGGCAGATCTTTGTGGTTTCGTATATCAAATCAGATATTTCACATTAATTCCTACAAAGGTCAGCGAGGCATTTATTGCCTCGCTGTTAAAGGTTTCTGTTTGGGGTGCTGTCTCCATGGCAGCCCACACCTACCCCTCCCGGTGCTTCCTGCACCACCCTGGGACGACCAGGTGACCTTTCAGTCTCCACCCTAGACTGAGTCTCCTGTCACTAACGCCAGGTGCCAGCACAGCGCCAGGCACAGAGCTGTCTGTTGAGCCAACCTGGGGGTTCTTCGTGAGGCAGGGGAGTGTAGTGATCTCACAGACCCGACTGGATGAATGGGTCTCCGTGGTTTGTTCCTTACCACAAGCTGGCAATTTGGGGGAAACAGGATAAAATGCCATCAAGGAGTTCTGGTGGCCCTGAGGTGTCAGTTACATTTCAGATCCTGTGGCTGGAGTCCCCCAGGAAAACTGAGAATGTTCTCACCCAGCTCCGAGCCTTCATGGATCTGGCAGCTGAGAACGGAAAGAATTGTTTTCGTGGAGAACCTAGATCCCACTGGCATTGGCTGCCCCATGCGGTGGGGTTTCTGAAAAGCTCAACAAAGTGAGCTTTTGTTATTTCACACAGTTCCTTTAAATGTCAGCGATGCACTTATCATGTTTGTCTGGTGGTCTCCCCTCTTTTTAGATGCAGATGTTGGACAAATTTCCCATGGAAGGGGGGCAGAAGGACCCCAAACAGCGGATCATTCCCTTTCTGCCAGGTAGGGAGACGCTCACCCTGACCTGGGGCCTGTGGGGGATCCATGCAGCTCCTGAAACTCTCAGCTCCCCCTCCTGGGGACATTGTCCCGGTGACCAGAGTCTCAGTCACTTGTAGAAATGTGCTGGGTATGCGCCTTGGGATTAGGTGCTACATCCTTTACTAGCTCAGGTGAGACACTTCACCGCAGGGAGCCTCAGTTTCTCTTACCTCCAAAAGAGGAATAATTGGAGCTCATAAAGTTTTTGAGATGAGTGTCATCTGTTATGGCTTCTGTGTTAGTTTCCTGTTGCTTCACAACAAATTGTCACCAATTTAGCAGCTTAAAACAGCACCCCATGGATGATGTGGTATGGAGTTGAACACCTGGATACTATGTAGTTGTTGCTAACCAATATCACCCCAATAAATTTAACAATTAAAACAAACAGCACCCATTTCTTATGTCACAATTATGTTGGTCAGAAGTCCAGGCAGACTTGGCTGGACCCTCTGTTTTGGGTCTCACAAGGCTGAAATCAAGGTCATGGCCAGGCTGGGGTCTTCCCTGGAGGATCTGGGGAAGAATCCGCTTCCAGCTACACTCAGGTACTGGCAGCATTCACTTCCTTTTGGCTGTAGAACCGAGGTGGGACTTGAGGCTCAGAGAGATTGCCATCCTTGCCCAAATGGCTGAGCTGGGATTCTGACACAGGTCTGGCTGTCTCCAGAATTCATGCCTGAAGTCCAGCGACCTGGGTTCAAAGCCCAGTGCCTCCACTCATCCGCCCTGTTACCTTGGATAAATTACTTCAGCACACTGAGATTCATTTCTTCATTTGCAAATTGGAGATAATGATACATTAATGAAGGTTAGGTAGGTGCCTTACACAGAACGAGCAACAACCAAGTTCTTACTGTGATTTTTATGTACAGATACTCAGCAAATTGACAGTCACCCTGAGTCACACATACTTAGAGCTGGAAGGGCCCTTCAGAGCTTTTTCATTTTGCAGAGGAGGAAGCAGACCAGCAATGGGGGAGACTCCCCAGGTCACAAAGGAGCCCTGTTTCCCCTCCCCAACGCCTGTGATTGGCACATGAGCGGGTTCTTCCAGGTGTCATCATTGTTGGGTGGGTTTAGGGACAAGGTAGATGTGTTTGCCAGGCCCCTGTCCACTGGGAGGATCGTTTGCCTAAAAAAGCTAATGTTTTTAGTTCTTCCACGGGGGAAAGTGTGCAGTCACACTGGAATTATTTTTTTTCCTATGGAGAAAATTCAGAGTGTCAGCTGCCAGCAGCCAAATATCACTGCTCCAGAGCATGTGCTCTGGGGTCAGACCCAGCCTGAGATGACATCCACCCCACCCCTCCTGAGCCTCAGTTTCCACATTTATAAAATGGGACATGACCCCTTCTTCACAAGCTTCTCTCCCGGGCACACAGTAGGTTCGCAGTAAAGGCTGAAACAGGGTCCGTGACATTCCTTTGCAATTTCTTGGTATTTTGTATCTTGTAGTCATACTTAAATGGTCAATCTGGATACTCAAGTTGAACTGGGCTCTAGATGTAGCTTTTTCTTAAGAAAAGGAGGGAAGTGAATTATAACTCTTCCCTGGATGAAAGGCAAAACCAGCTGTGGAAAAACTTCCCAGAACGGGAAGAACTTGAGCTGACCCTCTCCCAAGGCCCTGGAAGCTTTTGTGGTGACGTAATCCTTTTCCACCCATGAATTCATGAGACGTGCTGCTCTCAGGGATGTGGCCTGATTTCTGCTCAGGACATACACTCATAGCTCGGAGAGGTCCCACTGGTCCCCAGGACACCTGGAGCATCCCTTCTTAGCCCACCTCTTAGCCTTTCCTCGAGGCCAAGGCTGAGGCCAAGGCTGAGGCCAAGGGCAGAAACCCGCAAGAGAAGTGTCCCTTCTCCTAGGGGTCACGTTTCTGCCAAGACTGCCACGTCAGCAGAACAAAAGCCAGTCTCACGTTAGCACAAAGGCAGGGGAGGGGAGAGCCGCCCTGTGCAACTTTCCACCCCTGCGAGAGCTGGGGGAGCCAACTTGGCAGAGGATGCGACTTGAAAATTAAAAATTACAGTTTGGCCTCCCTCCACTGTGGAAAACAAAGGCCTGCTCGCTTGCTCCCACCAAAGGCTGTTCTGAGCACCCTTTCCACGCTGGGCAGGCGGGCTGGGTGCAGGCTGGTTCTCCCTCCTTCCCCACGACTCACACGTCACATCGGGTGCAGACAAGCAGCTGCTGGCCCATCAGCCTTTCAACTGGGAGGCATTGGCCAAGGACGTGCCAGCTCCCTGGTTCTGCCCCACAGCCCTTGGATAAGTGAGGAATTAGCCAGGAGCGGGCAGGTCTTAGGAAGCCAAGCTGGGTTTGCAGGAAGACAAATGTTCCTCAGTGCGGAGTATAATGCAGACTAGCATCTAGCCCATTTGAAGAGCAAGAGGTTCGTTATCCTTTTGTGAGCTCTGTGAAGGGGCAAGTCCTGTGCTGGGTGGTTACTACAAAAGCGAGAGGTGCTGCTCTCCCATTTTACAGATGAGGAGACTGAGGCTGGGAGAGGCAAAATGCATTTCCCAAGACAGCACAGCCAGTAAGAGGCGACCCTCAGATTGGCCTGGGGCCTCACTGACTGCAGAGCCTTTTTGCCTCTGCCACGGGGTTTCCTGTCCACCGGACACGTGCCCAGACTCCTGTCCCACTGAGGCTGCACAGGGAGGGGAGTGAAGCATTTTTTATGGTGTTAAACCCTCAGGAGACGCTGAAGGCATCACTCTCTCCCCAACGCCTACCACTCAGGCCTACCTGAAATATCCACTTCACACCCCCCAGTGTGCTGAGAACTGGCCAGGGCTTCCTGACAATGCTGTGTACACTCTCGTTTTCTGCAGGGAAAATTCTCTTCCGACGGAGCCACATTCGAGACGTGGCTGTCAAGCGCCTGATACCAATTGATGAATACTGCAAGGTAAGTCTGAAAATGCTGACACTTCCCAGCGTCTCATGTCTGCCCTGTGGGTAGGTTTTTTTGCTTTTCCTGTTCTGGCTACAAGACGCTCATTGTGAAAAATCTGTGCTGTTAAAAGAAATGTAAAGAAATTAGGAAAAAAAAAATGATTCTTCAGCTCAGAGGTAGCAATTATGAAGGTTCGTAGAGGCAGATACATTCAGGCACAAAGATAAATTACTACTCCTGTCTCCCAGCTCTCAGAGAAAAGTTTCAGTCTTTTCCTGTTTGTCCCTTTCCAAACCTCTAAAACCTAAAATGTCTTTTTCCAAGTCCTGTTGGCAAGAACTTTGGACCTTTGGGGTCACCTGGACCAGCTGAGCTGGTACCTTGCCCAGAAACTGTTGTCTCTCAGCCCAAAGTGGGCCATCCTGCTTCTTCCCCAGCCCACACCACTCCACGGTCAGTTTCCTCACACCCAGGGCTTCACAAGCCCCTGGACATTTGATTTGGGAAAGGAAGTTTAGAATCCTGAAGCCATAAGATGTAACAGCAGCTGCCTGCATCTGGCTAGTGCTTGGAACTGTACTGTGATCATGAATTCCCCTGAATTAACCCTAAGGAAGAAACTGCTTATGTTCTCTGAGCCACATGGAAGTTACCGCCCAGTTATTGAGGTAGCGTAAGAAGCAGAGCAGATATTTGGGGATTTTGGTTTTGGCCAGGTTTCCTGGGCCTGGCTTCAAGGGAACTAACTGCCCTCCTAGGAGGAGGTGATACCATCTCTCTTGTCACAAGGTCTACAAAGTCTTTTACGGACTATATAGTGTTTTACGTAGCATTGGGTATTTGTGAATGTCATTGTTATAAGCTGACAAGCCAATTTGGTCTATCACTATTAGCTTTATTTTCATAGAAATTAGTGGTCTCCCATAGGTAAAAATGGACAAGGGCAGCAGGTACCCCAAAACCTAGGGACCAGGTGTACATTACAATGGAGGAAGCTTTCTGTTCTACTAGGTCTATTATTAAGTTACAGTCATTACGTAGTACGGTGTTGGCACAGGGTTAGACAAACCTTTGGAGTAAAATAGAGAAATCCATGGGTATTTGGATACTTCGATACTGACAATGTAGCCTTACAGATCCTTGAGGAGAGGTTAGATTCTATAGTAAGTGGGTATCCATGTTCGGGGAAAAAAAAACAACCTAACCTCTGTCTCACACCACGCATGTAATTATTTCCAAGGAAATTAAAGGCCTGAGTATATAAGGCAATGCTATAAAAAGTTTCGGAAGATAAAAATAGGACGATGTCTTTATAATCTCTAGGTATAGATGGATTTCTAAAAACACAAAAAATACCAACCACAAAAAGATTTGCTTTATTTGACTACATAAAATTAAGGACGTCAGTCCATCAGAGAACACAATGAAAACAAGACAGGCCAAGTCCTGCCACACCCACCAGCGTTGAGCAGCTCCCCAAGCAGCCTCCCGAGTGGTTCTGTAAGCTCACTGAAATTTCAGCCGTCTGCCTGACACCGCTTCGCAGGGTCGTTTCCTCGAGACAGATGCCGTGATCTGGTGGCAGGATCAGCTCGTCCTAACCAGGTCTGGCAGTAAAATCCTCGAGCAGAGGCAGCACGCAGAGGATTCATCGCCGCGGAGCTGAGGTACCATCCTGGGATCTGCACCGTCCTGGGCTCGCCAAGTTCTGTTCACTCAGGGCCAGCGTGTCTGAGAATATTTCTGGAACACCCCTCATTTCACCTGGAAAGACCGTCATTTCTAGCAACTGTTCCTGACTGAATGAAGGCTGTGATGTTGGTCAGAGGTGAAGGGAGCTGAAGCCCTGAAGTGGCCTTTTTTCAAGTAAGGACTTGTGATTTGAGTCCTCTCCTTGCTAAAGTGGAACTAGACTTGAGCAGATATTTCTCCAAAGAAGATACACAAATGACCAGTGGGTACATATTGTTCCCAATTAGGGGACTTCAGATATTAATGAACCATCATTAGGATGTAACTTAAATCTGACACACACACACACACACACACACACACACCTGTGAGTGTGTGTGCCCATGCTGTAGTATTTTAAAGTAAACTATAGGCAATAGAAGAGTGTTTACCAGACCCCAGTCACTTAAGACCTCCCTTCAAGACTTTTACCATCTACTACCCCCTATTACTATTAATATTTTACTTTAAATGAACTCATTTTTGTAACTTATTAAAAAATATGTACTATACCCATAATATAAAACTGGTATCAGGTGCCATAAAAGTAAAAATGAAAACAATGAACTGGCAGCAGCAACAACCTTTATGAATCTAGCCAGCCCCTGCTGCCTGCCTGCCCGGGCTCTGCAAAGCCTGGCCCTGAAATTCAGTTTCAGGTCTTCTTTGAAGGCTTGAATCCATGTGAGTTGATTTTTGTGTACAGTGTAAACTAAGGGCCCAGTTATATTCTTCTGCATGTGGAAACCCAGTTTTTTCCTAGCAGCGTTCGTTGAAGAGACTACCCTTTCCCCACTGTGTCTTCTTGGCGCCTTCATTGAAGGCCATTGGGCCATGTGGGTAGGTTTATTTCCTGGCTCCTGGCAATGTTTTCATGGACATGATATTAAGAGTACAGGCAATGAAAACACAAATTTAAAAGCAGGGCTACATCAAACTAAAGAGCTTCTGCAAGCAGAGGAAACAGTCAACAGAGTGAAAGGCAACCTATGGAATAGGAGAAAACAACAGAAAACCCAGTTTAAAAATGAGCTAGACTGGAGCAGACAGTTCTCCAAAGAAGATGCACAAATGACCAATAGGTACATATATCTGGACATAGAAATGCGTAGTCATTGATCATCAGGAAAGTGTAAATCAAAAGCACAATGAACTATAAACACACACTTATTCCAATGGCTATTATTTAAAAAAAAAAAGTGTTGGCGAGGATATGGTGAAATTGAAACCGTTGCACATTATTGGGGAGAATGCAAAATGGTACAGTCACTATGGAAAGCAGTGTGGAGGTTCCTCAAAAAGTTAAAAATAGAACTTCCACAGGATCCAGCAGTCCCACTTCTGGGTATTTATCCAAAAGAGTTGCAGTCAGAGTCTTGAACAGAAACTAGCCCTCGCATGTTTATTACAGCACGATTCGCTATAGCTAAGGTGTGGAAACAACCTAAAGGTGGCATATCCAGGCAGAAAAACACTATTCAGCTTTTAAAAAGAAGTAAATTCTGCCATATGTGACAACATGGATGAATCTTGAGGACATTATACAAAGTGAAATAAGCCAGTCACAGAAAAACAAGTACTATATGACTCCTCTTGTGTCAGTGTCTAAAATAGTCAAATCCATAGAATCAAAGAGTGACATGGGGGTTGTCAGGGGCTGGGGGGAGGGCGGAGGGCAGTTGCTACCCAGCAGGCATAACATTTCGTTCAAGCAAGATGCTGTACAGCAGCCAGCTGTGTGTATTGAGCACTTAAAATTTTGTTAAGATGTTAGATCTCATGTTAAGTGTTCTTACCCCAATAGAATAAAAATTTTAAAATATAAAGAGAGAGAAGTGGTAACTCCCTGGGGCATTCTTGTTGAAGTTAAAGAGGATTGAAAGAGTGCTGAGAAACCACAAGCTTCCTCTCTAGCCCAGGCATTGTTATTTAACACAATCACCTAGCTGACTCCAGAGTCATTACCACTATACTTGCTAAAGCCAAAGGGTTCACCTAATGTTTATCAGGCAGCCAGCACGTGATGCAGACCTTACAGCCGCTTCCTCACTTACTCGGTAGCACAACCCTCCAAGGCAGGTGTTACTTATTTTCATTTTACAGATGAGCAAACTGAGGCTCTGAGGTGTCATGGGACATGAGTAGAGCCAGAAGCAGGAGCTGGATCTGTCCAACCTCTTATCATTACCCTCAGCAAGCCAGACCTGTTCTCCTCACCCCTCCTCTTGGCCCTGCACTCCTCACCTCTCCTCTTGGCTCTGCACAGACCAGCCACGTCTGTCCACAGGACCAGGGTTCCATCCAGGACAGAACTGAGTTTTCCTGAACTGTGGTTCTTTGTCATTACGGAGCAAATGCAAGACAATTCTGGAGTATTTCCGAAGCAGAGTTATTTCTCTGCCGTGGGTCATGTTTTTACTGTTAGCCTGTCCTTGCAAAATGAGAGGCAAATTTCAAAGCACTCAGTGCCGCCTTTTATTAGTAACTTGGCTTAACTTTTTGGTTTGGGGGTTTGGTTTGGCTTTTCCTTCCCAGGAGTTGCTCAAAACCAAAAGAAAACTTGGCACTGTAGGGAGGTTTTCGTGGGCCTCATCGCCCCTCCCCATACTGGTTCATTCAGGGGCTCTGCCCATTTCAGCAAGGGGCACCCTGGGGGTCCCCTACAGGTAGGGACCATGGCCACTGCAGGGCCCATCCAGCTCTCCCAAGTCAGGGCCTGACGGCCAGGCCTCTTCCTGTCACTCATCCAGTGACTCCTCGGTCTGGGGATCAGGGTCTCTGTGGCACTGGGGTACAGAAGCTGGAGTCGACCAGACCTGGGCTCTGAAGTCCAAGGCCCTTCACAGCAGCGCCTTCATTTCTCCAGCTCTAAAATGGGCCAGCTGCCCCTCCCCTGGGAGTACAGGAAGCCGTGTAGACTGCAGACGATCACATTCCAGGGGCCCTGAAGTGCTGAGCCAACATAAGGGATGTTGTTACTGCAGTCTGGGGGCAGCCGCAAGATTTCTGCACACGAAGCAGCCAGGACACCCCACAGTCCAGCATATAATCAGCCCCTTCATTATGTGGTTCCAACTGCAAGAGCTGCAGGATTTCACAGGAAAGCGAGACCGGGATGGGCCCAGGACAGCAGCTTGTCCTGGGCAGCAGAAGAGATGCTCGCTGCTCCGAAGCCAAAGGACAAGGGGTCGGAAGTAGGGGTGCTGAGGCCGCTCTCTCCTTCTTGGACTCTGCCCCGATCTGGAAAAGCTCGGTCCCTGGGGATTTGCTACAGAGCAGGAGCTACTCTGGGGTTAATAGTGAAAATGTCAATGAGCCACAAATGCCTGGTCAGCATCCTTGCCCCCAGCGGGATGGAGAGTGGACAGTGATCATGGGAGGCACCCCACTAAAACGTGTCCACCCACCTCACAGGTTTTTCCACGTTAAGTTGGGGGCAGCTTAGAGCCAGAGCCTGGCTCAAAGGTCATGTAAGGTCAGCAACCCAAGTAAGTGACCATGAGTTGGTGAATGAGTAGACAAAATGCAGTGGGACAGTATTTAGCTTTGAAAAGGATGGCAATTCCGACATACGCTGCAATATGGATGGACCTTGAAGACGTTGTGCTGAGAGAAATAAGCTGGTCACATGATTCCACTTACGTGAGGAGTCAGATTTATGCACACAGAGTAGAATGGTGCTTACTAGGGGCTGGGGGCAAGAGAGAACAGGGTGTCGGTGTTTAATGGGGACAGAGTTTCTGTTTTGCAAGATGAAAAGAGTTCTGGAGACGGATGGTGTTGATGTGAGCAATGTGAATGTGCTTCGTGCCACCAAACTCTATACTTAAAAATGGTTAAAATGCTACATTTTAGGGTATGTGTATTTTAGCACAATTAAATTTTTTTTTTAATGGAAACATACTGGTAAATTATGTAGGGTCAAAATAGCCCTGAAGCCCCTGCAGAGTGCCAAAGGGAGCTCCCCATCCATCTCTCCATCGCAGCCCAGTGGCAGGGTTGAAACATCACCTTGCGGGGAGGGGAGGGGGGCTTTTAGAGGCTCATTGCATAGAAAATATGGGGTGTGTTTTTTCCACCCCAGACTCGCGCTTGGCATGGTAGGAAGGCACGTGAGAGGCACTGGGAGCTGAGAGGGATCCCGCCTCCCTCCTGAGCATCGGCGGCCCATGCTCTGTGGCTTCGAGCGTATGTGCAGGCCCATCCCTGCGCAGAAATCTGTACTGTGTTCATGAAGTAGCCCTCCTGGGCTCAGATCTGCATCCCCAGGACCTGGGCCAGAGGGGGCTTGACTTGTTCAGCTGAGCTGTGTGTTCATTATGGAGCCATGTGTGCATTTCCGATCCTTTCATGGTTGGTTTTCTGTACTTCTCTCCTGTTTGGCAAAGACCCTGTGCAGTGGTGGGCACACAGAAAATGTCCGCGAATCATTGCAAGCGTACCTGGTGGTAGATACACCGGCACAAAAAGCGCCTAGTCTCACCCTGTCCCTGCCACCCACGTTCTTGTCCTCCTCCTGGCAGACAGTGGAGGCCCCTTTAACTGAAGAGCCAATGGTCTTGGGCAATGGGAGGTCCCGATGTTTCAACCTCATGAACCTGGGAACTAACCTCTATCCAAATCATAAAGCAGCCCCCTCACTATAACACTGACTCAGATCCATGAGTTAGGACGCACACAGTCATATTAGAAACGACGTGAATGTTCGTCAGTTGGCAGCCAGTTGCATGAAGTATGACACGTGTATACGGTAGTCACCCGATGTCCAGTGTAGATGGTGTGGTAGAGGAATGCTGACATGCATGAAGTTCACAGTGTGTTTTGTCTAAAGATGTACGTGTTTGTCCCAACGTGCCAGGAGTACAGACGCGCATGCACTGTGTGCACATGTGGTCTCCACGCCAGCAGCACCAGGAACTTGTTGGCCCCACCCCGTGATCCTGCCACCTGCCCAAGTTGGAGACCCCTGGCTGAGGGTACCCCTGACGCCCCTGTCCTGCCTTTGGACTCACCGGTATCTTTTCTCCAGGCCCTGATCCAGCTGCCCCCCTATATCTCTCAGTGTGATGAGGTGCTACAGTTCTTTGAGACCAGACCCGAGGACCTGAATCCCCCCAAAGAGTAAGTTGGTTTGTGGACTCCCATGTGCGTGACCTCACACCGTCCCTCCTGCCGGGCCAGCCAGCAAAGGAGAAGTGAAACTGGAGCCCACTGAGTGAGCCCCCCTCCCAGGCCCCGGTTCACATAGCCTTCGCAGTCACTGCAGGTGGGTCATGGTAGCCAGTTTCAGAGGTGAAGGGAGCTGGCTGAGTGCTCCCCTGGGACGTCCTAATGCCCGCACTCAGCCACAGCACGGAGTGTTGGAACAGACAAAGCGGCCCTCGAGGCCGGCTCCGTGCAGGAGATGCTCTCATGCCTCCTCCATGATGACACATGTGCTCAGGCTGATCAGCGAAGTGAATGCGTGAGTGGCACACACCTACTCCAGATGCCATCGCCAGTGAGCGACGGCCAGGGCCTGACCCCTCTGGGCCGGGCTCCAAAGCCATCCAGAGTGCCCACCGCAGCCTCGTTTTAGCATGTTCCACTTACCTCTAATCCCAAGTGCTCTGCTCCTTGGCTCAGGACCCCCAAGAAGTGGAACAGTGCTGACGAGGTGGGCATCAGGCAAAGGGAGAATTAAGAGGGAGTCTGTCTTTGTTAAGGAGCCTGGGTCCCTGGAGCTGACTTGTATTTTATTTCTTGACTAGAAATGGTGTGGGCTAGAGAACCTCAGGTTCCTAATGGAATAACTCATGTCAATATATAACAGGCTCTGACTCATTAATCTTTCCCACCCCCGTTCTTTCCTGTACAGGGAGCATGTTGGGAAAAAGAAATCTGGTAAGAATGTTTTCCATTTTCTCCTTTTCATTTAATGTTCTGTGTGACCCTATTGAGCTCCAGGCCTTGGACTTCGCACTGGGGTACAGCCACAGGGAAGACTGGGTGGGTGGGTGGGTGGATGGATAGATGATGGATGGTAGGTGGATGGATGGATGGTGGGTGGATGGATGGGTGGATAGATGGATGGTTGGGTGGGTGGGTGGGTGGATGGATAGATGGATGGGTGATGGGTGGGTGCATGGATGGATTGGATGGGTGATGGCTGGCTGGATGGATGGATGATTGGTGGGTGCATGGATGGATTGGATGGGTGATGGATGGATGGATGGATGGATAGATGGATGATGTACGGATGGGTGATGGGTGGGTAGATGAGGATGGATGGGTGGATGGAAGAGCGGATAGATGCTGGATTAATTGATGGATACCCCCATCCTGTTTCCCAACAGGGAAGGTTGGAAGTTGTTTCATGCTAGACCTAAAAACTATTCAGTGGATGAGAGCTGGTGTCTTTCCTGAGAATAGCTTGGAGGAATAGGGGAGAGAGACAGAAGAGTGTTAAATGCCTGTATTCTGCTTTAGACAAAGGAATGTGATAACCCAGAGCTAAGAGCTTTCTTCTCAGGTGTCAGGGAGAGGTCAAAAAGGGGGGAATCTGGCCTCTTCCCAACCATCTATTTATTTACAGCTGTGCTTCCTGGTTGAATGGGTACTGGCCAGAGCCCTGGCATCCTGCTGGAGCTGCAAATAGTCCCTGAGCCCCGAGGATAATGATAGTTTCTTAGAAAAGAACAGCACAGCCACTCTTGGGCTGGTCACAGAGTTTCTGGCTTGAGTGTTCCCAGACTTCCCTGGAGGGAATGGGTGAGAAGCAGAGAAGAAAGAGACGGCTCTGGTTTGTGCAAACAAAAGTGTCCTTTCCAACGGGCTTGATGAGGGACTGGTCTGGGAAAGAGAGCAGAAGCTCTAATTAGTGGCAACCACCGACCATTCGGACCGACCATTCCGTCATTCACCTGCAATGATGGAGGGTGGATTTATTTATAGTTCAGCTAGGTGGAAATTAGCATCTTCCTTCACGCAGAGGAAGAACCCATGCTGGGATGAGCCTTCTTTTTCAGCTGTCCTTTGAACACTTCCTTTCTGTTAGAACCAGCCTTATTGATTGAATTTGAAAGGGATTTAAGGTGACAGCCAAGCCCTGAGATTTCTGTACCAGAACTCTGGGCGGGAGAAGGCTTATCTGTCTCCAGAATTTTCCCAGTCGTGGCTGACCGACTGGCTCCTGCAGACTTGGGCTACTGTGATCTCAAATTCTGCTCATCCTGCAGGAAAGAAAGAAATCCCTTCCACCAAAATTGAACAGGTCATGGGATTACCTAAGGAGCACCTTTCTTTCTGATTGCTCTGCCTTTGACTTACTGACGTATTCTCTTGTTCACTGCCGCTGTGAACAAAGCTGGCAGATAGTGGATTTCTGGAAAGAAGATTCCACTTTACCGTTACTCATTGTACTGGTCTGCTAGAAGAAAATACTGTAGACCGAGATGCGTAAATGACAGAAACTTGTTTTCTCACAGGTATGGAGGCTGAAGTCCAAGTTCGGCTTGCCCGTGTGGTTGTGTACTGGTGAGGGCCGTCTTCCTGGCTTGTAGACTGCTGCCTTCTGTCTGTGTCCTCACATGGCAGAGAGAACCAGCTTGTGTCTCTTTTCTTCAGGGCACGAATCCCACCAGGGGGGCTCCACCCTCCTGACCTCTAACCTAATCACTTCCCAAAGCGCCCTGCCCCTCCATCCTGATACCACCACACAGGGGTTAGGGCTCCAACAGATGAATTTTGGAGGGACACAGTTCCATCCATAGCAGTTACTATAAAATTCCAAGACCTGTCATCATGAATAAAAAACATGCCCGACTAGAAAATTCTGTGTTGGCTCAGGCCCTTGCCTCTTGAGAATATTTTATAGCACTTCCTCAGTGACAAAAGTGCTGAGCTGCCGTCATGGCCAGCACTGTGTTGTAGAGCTTTGCTGCAGTACCACAGTCCACCGGCAGGGGTCTCCACCTAACATCTAAATCCTGGCTTTCCTGGTTTCCATCAGTTGCGTGCTCTGGGAGAACTGGTGCTGAGAAAGCAACCCCATGTGCCTAATGGCAGGGCATGACAGTCAAGACTCGGGCCCGGCCCCTGAGCCGGTCTTGAAGGCAGTGCTGTGGGCCGGTCCCTGATCTGCTCCTGCCAGTCCTGAGTCCTGAATGTGCTCCCTGCCCTCCTCATGTCCTGCCTTCCTGTCGTGTTCACAGTGGATCCCAGGATTCCCTCGTTGTGTCACTGCTCATGGTGTTCCCAGATCATGTTAGCAGCCTGGTTAAGAGAGTCGTGGCAGAAATACAGAGTTTCGGGAAGTTTCCACTCATCCTTTTTTTTTTTTTTTTCACTCCACACTGTCCATTGAGTGTCTATGCTAAGTGAACAGGACAGACATGGTTGTTCATTCAGTGTTTATGAAGCATCCACTGTGTGCCTGACAACGCTGTAGGTCCCCAGGCAGTGCAGATGGGAACAAGATGACGGGAGAATTCTCACAGTCTGGTAGAAAAGATAGCGGTGACCCTTCCCCGGCTCCCAGGCCTGTCCTGGTTTTCCACATCAGAAACTCACAGTGCCTGCTTCTAACAAAGGGCTTTTGTGCTGCGTCTGGGGGCCAGAGGCTGGAGCACAACGCTGTGCTAGGAAACACTCACTCCGCAACCAGCTCGCGGGTGGGCAGCCCCGCCTGGCAGCATTTGCCAGCTTCTGTGGTATAAATGCTCCACGGTGGCCAATTTCAAGTGTCCAACAAGAAGCCACCCCAGAGAGCTGTGGAAAGATGCGCAAAATGGCCTCCGTGTGAGCCAACCCTCACATGCCCCCCACAACTGGGGCATTGGATACAAAAATGTGGGGTTTACTGGATATTTCCGTTGGAAACAACAGAAGGGGGTGTTTTGAATCGGGACCTTGAGAAAACCAGGGACCTATGGTCACGAGTGTCAGGCTGCCCTCCCACCAGTCAGTCCGACCCTCTAAAATCACTGTCCCCCTCTCTTTGGAGTAGATGAACTCGGGTGTCACTTCCATCAGCCATAGCCTGCAATATCTTCTCATTCATTTATCAACTCCCGGGGGCACCATCCACACTGCATCCTGTGGAAACAGCCACTCCTGGAGCCGCTGTCCCCTGCTGCCCCTGCCCTGGCCACAGCCACCGCCATCTCTTGCCTGACATCGGGTCTCCTGCTTCCGTTCTTTCCAGCCCCTCACCCATTCTCCACGTGGCAGCCAGAATTACCTTTTTAGAAATGTATGCCTTTGCTTCTCATTCCCTTCTTAAGGCCCTTTGGTGGCCTTCTACTTCAGAGTTAAAAAAACAGACTTCTTGCCCTGGCCCAGCAGGTCGCATGTGCTCTGATCCATGCGCGCCTGGGTGACTTCACACAGGACCACTCTCGTCACTACTGGGCCTCAGCCACCTGGCCTCCTTCCAGGTCTTGAAAGGCTCCACTCCCTGTTCACCCTCACAGTCTGCCTGCACTGTTCTTCCTCCATTCTCCTCAGGACGCCTTATCTCTCAGGTCTCTGCTTTATGTACCTCCTTAGGAGGTCTTGCTGACCACCTGCTTAACATAGCACCCTCTCCCTTTCATTCTTTGCGGAGCATCTTGGTGGTTTACAGAAAGGCATCTATTACAAACAAATACTTTTTCTCCGGGATACTTAACTGGTCATGTACTAGGACTGCCCAGAAAGTATCCAGCTTGTAATATGAAAAATAGAGGCATTTCTGGCTGGATATTTTCTGGACAGCCCTCATATATGAGTATTTGTGTGTGTGTCTGTCTCCCCAGTTAGATTAAGTTACTTGAGGCTGGGAGTCACGGCTAATGTTTCATTCACTTTAGTACTCCCAGCACCTAATAGAGTGTCTGGAACATCATTGGTGACTTCGTGAATTAATGGATGAGTGATTTTGGACAGATGAATGGTTGGTGAATGAATGGGTAGATGGATGGATATTTAGTTAGATGATAAATGTATATTTAGTTGGATGGATAGATGGCTGGGTGGACAGATGGATGGATGGATGGGTGAATAATAGCTGATGAGTTAGTGGGTGAATAGATCAATATGAATGAATGAACTTTCCCACTAGACTCTGCTTCTCCAGAGCAAGTTCCACATGTTAATCAACTCTGACCCTCCAGTGCCTAGCACAGTGCCCACATAGGGCAGGCACTTAGCTAATATTGATGGTTGAATAAGCAAGTGAATGAAGGAATGAATGGATGGAGTGATCCTTGAGAGAAGTCCTATAACCACTTCTTTCTCTATTTGAGATGTCCTCCTGATGCTCCTACTCCCCTGGCTCCTGCTCCTTCATGCCTGGAGGTGGCCAGAGGAGATCTGACAGTGGTTTTTTTGTATCCATAGGCAGTGACCTGACCTCGGTGGACCCCATGGTCCTGGAGCAGTACGTGGTGGTGGCAGACTACCAGAAGCAGGAGAGCTCAGAGATCAGCCTCAGCGTGGGGCAGGTGGTGGACATCATTGAGAAGAACGAGTCAGGTAGGACCTAGGCCTGCTTGACGGTCTCTTCAAGCCCCTAGGATAAGAAACACAACTCACCAGCATCTTGTTGGGTCACATGTTACCAGTTTGTTCAGAGGTCCACGTATCGTGAACATTCCTGGTTTCTGAGAACTAGGAGACCCGGAGTGCAGCATTCCACTGGAAATTTGCTTTGTTGCTTTTCTTTGATGACCACGGAGTCTTCATGAAGGCTCCACCTGCTGTGGGCTCTCGTGAGGACCACACACCCCACCTGTGTCCTCAGTGTCCCTACCCATCACAGGAACCACTGGCCACATACACCGGCCAGGACTGGGACAGAATTTGGTACATCTGAGTCACATAGCCTAGGTTTCCAGCTGAACTCTCCATTTCTCAGCAGTCCAGGTTGCTTCTTCTCTCTGACCATCAAATCTTTCATCTGTAAAATATGGAAACTTCTGCTCCAATGGGCTGTTGTAAGGATTACATGACATAATCCATAGGAAGTGCCTCAGCCTGTGCCAGGCATACAGTAGGTGCTCAAAGATGTGGGTTTCATTTCCATTTGCCTTCTTAACCACAAAGCAGCCAGAAGACAAAGTGCGGGAGCAGGGGCTGAGCGGATCCTATCTAGAAGACATGACATAAACCCACTGGCTTTGTTGTGGCTGAAATGTGACATTGGCTAATAATATTAGTGGGCCAATATCTGTGACACCCCAGTGGCTAGTTAAGGCCCAGCAAACAGGGGAAACTTTCCAGCAGCATGTGGTTCATGTTCCCATTAGTCAGGTGGTCAGGACTAGCCAACCAAAAGTTCTTAATTACTCCAGGTAGCAATTGTTATCGCTGCTTCACAGCTAAAGAAACCAAGACTCAGTCAGTCACTCAAGATCTCTCAGCAGGCTGCTGAGCTGGCATTCCAGACCAATTCCGGCTGGCCCCAGGGCCATGTGACCTTCTCATTGCTGGAAATGAGTATATGCAGGTTATAGGTGTGACTGGGATGCTCTGTGGGGACTAAAGAGGGAGCGCTCACTGCCCTGGGCGCCTGCTTGAGTGAAGTCAGGAAAGATGCATTACAGGAGAAGAGGGGGAGCCAGGATGGGGTGCTGGGGACCAGCCTGGTATGTCCAGAGGGCAGTGGAGGGACAAAAGGATCACTGATCAAATCTTCAAGGTGTCAACAGACTAGCAATATTTATTTTTAATTTTATATATTTTTTACTTACCCAAGTAATATATGGATACATTCTTCTGAAAGCATTAATGATAAAGTTAAAATCGATTTTTTCCATTAGCTTCAACTCTAGTCCCCAGCCCTTCTTGATAAGTCTCTCACACACACAATTAAAAAAATACTTTATTGCTAAAAAATGCTAACCATCATCTGAGCTTTCAGTGAGGTATAGTTTTGCTGGTAGAGGGTCTTACCTTCAATTTGTGAAAAAACACAATATGTGCAAAGTGCAGTAAAGCGAGGTGTGCCTGTGTATGTGTGTACATGTGTAATGGACCTTCCCTCCATCGTCAGAGCCAGACGGCTGCACTCCTGGTGCCTTTCTTCTGTAGCCGGATCTCCCCCTGGCTCTGCCTCCCTCTTCCATATTTAAGGACCTTGGTGATTACATTGGCCCACCCAAATAATCCAGGATAAGCTCCCTGTTGGAAGGTCAGGTGATTAGTAACCTTCATCCAATCTGCAACCTCCATTCTTCTTTGTCACGTAACATAGTCATAGGTTCTGGGGATTAGGACCCGGCTAGCTTTTGTGGGTCGTTACTCTGCCCACCACAGCTCCATGGGAGCCTTTTCTCTAAAGACAAGGGGCCTCATCCTGGGCACAAGGCCTCTCACGCAGTTACATCTGCAGCCAGATTGACCTTGACATGAACAGACACAAAATCAGGAAGTTAACTAGGGTGCTGGCCTCAGGATCAGACAGCTCCGGGTGCACGTGGTAGCTCTGCCATGAGCCATGTGAACCTGGACAAGCCTGTCACCTGGTGAAGCCTCAGTTTTGTCAGCTGTGCAGTGGAGATACTCCTGTGAAGATACCAGACAAAGTCAGGAAAAGGATTCATGCCTGCACACCTTTGTGAAGGTCGCCGCGGTCTTTACCAGCACCTCAGGATGGCCTTCCTCCTGGCCTGCCCCACGCTCAGGAGCAGGTTTCTCCTTGGCGCGTCTTAATAGTGAGCAGTCAGCTAACATGGCTAGTTGTGCTTCACCAACAAAATAATGCCTTTTAACAGCCTGGCCCTGAGCCTTGACTCATATTGTGGCTGGATATGTTATTATATTCTGACACCCAAACCTCACACCTGACCTGACTAATGCCAGTCTCCACTCTCATTTTCCCAGGCTGGTGGTTCGTCAGCACTGCTGAAGAGCAAGGCTGGGTCCCCGCGACCTGCCTGGAAGGACAGGATGGTGTGCAGGATGAGTTTTCCTTACAGCCTGAGGAAGGTAGGCAGCGGCTCAAACCTCAGGCGTGCGGGGAGTCCTGTGCCGGCCGCCACCCTTGTGTCAGCCTCCCCACCCAGCCCGCCACTTCTGCCTCCACAGCTCAGCCTCTTCTGCTGGCACAGGCCCCAGTCCAGGGACACGAAGCCAGGCCCTGGGATCGGGCAGATGGGCAGGCCTGCCCTTTTTGTTGGGGGCCTTTGGGAGCCAAGCCAGGTGAACCTGGCCGGAGCTGGTCCCCTGACACCTCCATGGGACCCAGTCTGCTTGGAGTCAACTATCACTTTTCCTCCCCTGAATTATTCTGATGGCCAAGGGTCTGGGGCTGCTTTTGCTCATTGGCAAGCCATCTGGTGCCACCTGTAAGGATCTCTTCTTTTCTCTGGTGGTTTAATGGTCCTGACTGGGCATCGGGATTATGGCCGCCCCCCTCCCCTCACCTGTACACACTGCCATTTTTCAGAGAACTGTACAGGTGTCCTGAAGGGTGGCTCCTACCATGTCAGAAATTCTGGGGCTCCACTGACTCCCTTTCCCCACAGAATCATTCCTAAAATTAGAGTATGAGTTCGTCTCAGCTAATCCACAGAAGCGTTTTAGAGTCAGACAGACCTGAATTTGAATCTCAGCTGCACCACTGACACTGGCTTAGTGAACTTGGCCAACAACTTAACCTCTGCAGCTCAGCCGCCTCCTCCCAAAATGGAAATGGTGATGTCTACATCGTGGGTTTTTTTAATTAACTGAGATTCCACATGCAAAGCGCTTGGCAGAGAACCTACAACAGTAACTAGGAACAGTTGTTATCACATAGCTATGCCTGGCCTAGGGTTATATATTTGGGGCTTTTAGTTGACTGCACAAAGCCACTTAAGTCTGTGTCTGTCAGAAAAGAGGGTGAGAAGAAGGCAGATATTTCCATGCTCAAAAGTTAGCGAAGTAATTATATGTGGTTTTGCATTTACTGGCCAACAGCCCTCAGAGCACAGTGTCTATTGGTTTGCTCTGTGTCTGTAGGGGGCTGGGTTAACATGGGGATTCCACAGAATCAACTCAGATTAGGGAGCAGTGGTATACTGCATGGAAACTATAGCTCTCTTAAACAGTTAATGGTGACCACCACGGGCATGATCTGTAAGGAGCTGGTTATTATCCCCATTTTACAGGTGAGGAAACAGGCTCAGAAAGGTATAGGCGCTTGCCAGGGGTTACCTAGCTAGAAGATAGGAGAGATACCCCATTTTCCTAAGGATTTGTACATTTTTCTTCCCCCTGCCACAAGCGCTTCTCTGAGTGCCTCTCCATAATCATGCCAGGAATAGAATTATGTCTACTGGATGCCTCTTCACTCAAGTTCAAGGTTAATACTCAGAAACTGGGTCCTTCTGAGACACCTGGCTTTGGCATAGACTCAGAAATCATTGCCCCTAAAAGAACATGCGCTCGGTGACTTTTTGGTCTGGAGACACAGGAAGTGCTTTTTTCTCACCTCTGCCTTCTGCCCTTCGCTTCCACATGCTGCCCGTCCAGTCTCCTGGAGGTACTGGTCTTTGCCCCGGCCCGTGGGCCGCCGCCGGACCCTGGGGGACTTGTATGCCATCAGCTGGCGTCAAGGTGTCTACCTCAGAGTTGTCTTCGTTGTTGGATGTTTGGAGCCAGGTCCCCATGTCTGCATGCGCCCCCTGCTCTGGGACTGCCTGTGCCTGTTGCATGTGAGGAACAGTGACCTTGTCTGTGCTGGGGGTGGGGGGTGGGGGTGTAGGTTTAGGGGAGAGGGACCCTGGGGCTCTAAAGTTTTCCAGGTAAAAACATGATGTCTGGGGGCCTCTATAATGCTGAGCCAGTGACCCATTCCTTTTGTTAGTCACATTTGAGTTGCAAGAGAAAGAAACCCACTTCAAACCATCTTAAAAGGGAAAATATTCACTCATCACTAAAAAACCAAGGGTAGGCCAGCTTTAGGCATGGCTGGATCCAGGGCCTTGAAAACATCCTTGGGGAACCTAACGCTCTCGCTACCTCTCTGCTCTGTTCTCTACCTTGTTTGAACCAATCTGTCATGGTGATGGTAGTTCCAGGCCCCCTTCAGAGACATCCACCAAAGAAAGTGCTTCTCCTTCAACACAGACCCCAAGATTGGTTTCAACAGACCCACTTGGGTCAGATGCCATCCCTGAAGTAATGACAGTGGGCAGGGGGATGCCAGGCCAGGACCACACACCTTCCTCTCTTTCCAGGAAATAGTGAGGTCAGCCTCACCCAAATCGTGTGGACAGAGGCTGGTAGTGCCGCCAGAGGCAAGGCAGATGGGCACTAGGCAGCAGTGCCAGCAGCCGCCCTCTGTGTCAGCAAGGTTTTTTGCCCTGATCTTTGTTAGGGCTTCCTGAGCTTCCCATGGAGCCCACAGAGGCCTCTGGGCACTAGAGAACCCCGCTGTGCAATTCAGCTGAAGGGGGCCAGCCCAGGAGTCTGGAGCATGTAGGACTGACTGCACTTAGTTTGGGGCCCAAGCAGTACCCCTCCTCACTCAACAAAACAGAACTTGTGTGCATTTACCGGGTTGAGCTACCCCCACAACCCCACCCTGCAGCCTCTGTGACGAGGGAGACCGCTGACTCTGCTGGGCACAGGGTGTGTGCAACTTGAGTCACTCCGCCCCCGTGGAGCAGGTCAGGGGGCTAGACCAATAAGTAAATAAGCGTGCTGTGTGTTTTCTGCTTCCCTCTGCACCAGCTGGGCAGACCACAGCCAGCCTGCGGTATTTTCCCAAAGTCAGCCCCAGCACAGTACCCATCCACCAGCCCACAGCTTGCTCCGTGTCTCTCCCTGGGGGCCGGGAGGTAACCACAACAGGAAAGCCCTCGGCTCCCCTGGGACGCTCATCTGTCCCCAGCTTGGCAGTCATTGCTGACAGTGTCAGGACAGGAGTGATTCTCTTCTTGCTCCCTAAAGGGCCCTGCCTGAGTGTGACAATGAGCAGCCCTTTCAGCTGATCCCAAGCCTGAGGGGCATGGCTGGGGGCAGCTCTCCAGGAGGAGGGAGGGGCCCTAAGGATAGCCCCTCAGCTTTGGGAGAAGGAGCAGGGCAACCAGAGAGAAAGGGGTGGAAGGCACCCCAGTCACGTTACAGAAAATTGAAGCAGATAATCATTTTGTTTTATATATAAAAATATACATATAATAAAGTCATTATGTTATACAACTAAAACTAATACAATGTTCAATATATCTCGATAAAAAATTTAATTTAAAAAATAAAATGGAGCTTCAGGCATGGTTGGATCCAGGGGCTTGAAAATAATGAAAAATGAAGGTCAGTTACCAGCTAAGTAATGGAACTTGCTAGCTGTCTCCTTGGTAGTGACGCCAGCCTGAGACCATATGCTGCCAAATCCAGCTCATCCCTGAGCCCTCCACCAATGAGACTGTGGAGGAGCTGAGCCGGAGGGTTTAACCCCCTCTGAAATGAGCAAGGTGGCTCCCACCAGGCCCTCAGGACTTGTTCAGTCACTAGACAGTTACTAAATATTCCCGGCACCATGCCCAGTGCTAGAGACAGAGGAATGAATTGGACCACCAATTCATTCCAGGGATTGGAAGCCAGTCCCTGCCTAGTGGGCAAAGCAGAGCCACAACACAATAAATAAGTGAAGGGTATGATGTGTTGGAACGTAATTCCCGGTATGGTGGAAAAAATACGCCTGCCTATGGGGGATGAGCATGCCATGGGTCTGATATTGCTTAAGGCAAAATCAAGGTGACTTTGAAGGCACCGATTTGAGGAAGGTGAAGATGAATATGAGGGATTTCAGAGGGATTGGAACCTGCCCTTGGTCCTGTGTCCTGTTGCTTCTTGCGCAGGGTCATCCAGGGCTAAGTGAGGGTCTGGGGAGGGAGGGTGCCCAGAAATCTCTGGAGCAAATCCTCCCCTCCAATGGGCAAGGGCATCTCATGGATCACAGCCTGGGCCATCAGTGTCGTAGGATTCTCAGTGACCTTGACTTACTCCAACACCGCTTTGTCCCTGCAGAGGAGAAGTACACAGTCATCTACCCGTACACGGCTCGTGACCAGGATGAGATGAACCTAGAGAGAGGGGCTGTGGTGGAGGTCATCCAGAAAAACCTGGAAGGCTGGTGGAAGATCAGGTATCTGCTGCAGCTGGGTGGGTTTCAGGTCATGTGGGCTCCAGCTGCATAGAGGTCTGTAAGCCTTTGCAGATGGAATGAGGTTTCAGCCTGAGCCATGAAAGGATGCTTCTCCTCTGTGCTGTTTGGCTGCTTTCCCTACCCAGATCCTTCTCTAAAAATCCTTCATAAGCAAAACCTTCTCCAAATACAGCGAACCACAGATCGCAATAACCCTGTTGAGCAAGACTGGTGACTGGTCTCCACCTCCAGATGTTCTCGTAACAAGTGAGTGGAGGCTGAGATGCCCTGTATATGATTTCCCATTCCAGCCCTTCTGTGAGGCCCACACGATGCATCACCCCACAGAGACCAGAACTCATCTGAGGGCTGATCATGTACCCTCATTACCCAGAGGCCAGTAGTGAAGGCATTTCAAACCTTGTGTCTCTGCTCTTTTACCTGTGTGATGAAATCGGAACCCCACAGGCAACTACAGTGGCCAGCTCATGCTGGTCTGCCTGGTACTTTCCCAGGTGTAGTCATGAAACTCTGGGGAACCCCCTCCTTGGTCACCCCAGTAAACAGACTGTGACTGTAGGAAATTAGGGCAGGAGAGGAAGTCTGTGGTCCCTGTGACCCAGTGTCTAGACTGTGAAGTGAGGCAAGACATTAGGGTTACTCACATGGGGCTGAGTGTGTGGCAGTATTCATCCCTTCAGCACACACCGAGCATCTGTTCTGGGCCAAGTTGTGTTCTGAGAGTTGGGGAATCAACAATGAGAAAGACACAGAGGTTCACACCAGAAGGTGCAGAGGACAGACTCAGACAGTAACAGGCCGGGGCAGCCAACAGTGGGTTGCTGAGTTGCGTGGGGAGTTTGGAGGGACTTCTGAGCCCGGGGCTCAGGAAGGCTTCCTGAGGGAGGGGAACCTCAGGACTCCGGTTTGCAGGAGTAATGACAATGATACCTAATGTGTCTTGAGCGCAGGGGCCATCCAGAAAGTATCCAGCCATGTAACCGTTCTTGTTATATTGACAGTGGCTAGATGGTTTCCGGACAGCCCTCGCATATGTGCTATCCTGCTACATAACAAATTATCCCAACACCTGGTGGCTCTGGGATTGTGGGGCTCTCATGAGGTTGCAGTAGGATGTCAGCGCATGAGGTTGCAGTAGGATGTCAGCGCAGCCTGCAGTCACCTGAGGGGTTGACTGAAGCCCGAACGTGACAGAATCAGTATTTGACCCTGAACCATCTCTCACCCCAAGGCCACTCACCACTGCATGTGTTGCCTCTGTTTATGGCTTTGTGCCCCTAGATGGTAAACTCTCATGTTGAGGACATGCATTGTATGTAGCCTGAAGTTTTCTAATTTGCACAAGATTTATTCCTGCTCAGAGGATAGTTTAAGATTGGTAGACACCCAACTCCACAGATTTCTATTTCCTCATAAATTTGCACCCACTTATAAAGGACCATTTTTCATTGAGAGACAGCACTGTTTAGTTATTAAAGTGATTCTTAACAAGACACTTGGCCCTGCCACATGTCACGTCCAGTTAGTTGTGTTCAACTCTCCCCAGAGACACGGGCACCCGTTTTGCTGGCCAGACGAGTGGGGTGCTGGTGACTGTTTATCAGCCTGCTCTCCAAGGGAAAAATGCTCTTGAATTGTGGTGTTTGCCAACTCCTATGGTGTAAATACGCCCACCATGTCCAATAAGATGCATAGACCAGGAAGTGCCCACGTGCCAACTGCCATATTGGTGTCACCGCAGTGACTAGCAGAGGCTGCTACAAGCCCCTCTGCAGTTCGTCCACTTGTCCTTTTATTTTTTCATGCACTGCACTGGCACTGAGACCCCTGATGCACAGACGTGGATCAGCCATGGGCCCCACCCCCGAGCTGGCTTTATCACTGTGGAGATGGGACTGCCACTGTCCTTGTGCTGTAGGCACTGGCCTGGGACGTGTGTGGGTGATGGCGGGCACTGTGGAGTGAGGGCTGTCTTCTCTGAAGCTCAGGAAAGGCCCGAGCAGGGGGCGGTATTAAGCAGAGCTGGGAAGGAGCAGCAGGGGCTCCCCCGGCATGGGGCTCCCAGAGCAGGACATGGGGCTTGGAGAGGCTGTGGGCTGCGGTGGTGGCTGGGACATGGGGGTGGCTATGAGAGGCAAGCCTGGGAGGGAAGCAGAGGCCGGGTTGGGACAGCCTTGAACGCTAAGCTATGAGGGCTTGGGGTTCATTCAGAGGCAGCGAGCAGTGTGCCAGCCTCGAGCCCCCAGCCCTTGTGACCCAGGGTGTGCTTCCCAGTAGGATGGCGGCTTCTTCCCAAGGACCTGGCAGAGCAGCCTAACCGGCCTCCTCCCACCTCCTCCCAGGTACCAGGGTAAAGAGGGCTGGGCCCCAGCCTCGTACCTGAAGCAGAGCAGCGGGGAGCCCTTACCCCTGAAGCTGGGCCCTGGCTCATCCGCCCACACCGGCGTCCTCGACCTGGATGGTGTTTCCCGGCAGCAGAACTCAGTGGGCAGGGAGAAGGAGCTGCTGAACAACCAGAGGGACAGCCGGTTCGAGGGACGCCCACCACCCGACGGTGACATCAAGCAGAGTACGTGGCACACACCCGAGCACCTGGAGGCTGCAGAGCCGCTGTGCACTGGGCTATGCTCAGCACACCACTCGTACTGCCTCTCATCCTCCCAACAGCCCCTCGTCCTCCCAACAGCCCCTTGTCCTCCCAATAGCCCCTCATCCTCCCAACAGCCCCTCGTCCTCCCAACAGCCCCTCGTCCACCCAACAGCCCCTTGTCCTCCCAATAGCCCCTCATCCTCCCAACAGCCCCTCTGTCACCCCTCCTGTAGATAAGCAAACGCAGGCTCAGAAAGCCCAGGGCACTTGTTCCAGATCATTCCGCCAACTAGCTGCAGGGCCTGAGTGGAAAGCTTGCTTTCCTACTGCAGACCACGTTTCTCCACCATCTCACTGATTCTGAAGCCCCTACTGTGTGCCAGGCATCTTGCAGTCAGTCTCATGGACTCCCCTAACGACCTTTGAGGGACTTACTACTTTTGTTTTACAGACTAGGAAACAGGGAGATGAGGTGGTTTGTCCAGGGCCACACGGCTAGTAAGCAGTGGGGCCGGAACTTGATCCCAGGCCTGTCTGACTCCAGTGCCAGTGCTTTCTCTGCAGAACCTCAGTTCTGAGCCTGAGGGAGAAAACATTGCTCCTGTGGGGGGGTCTATTCCAGCAACAGTTCTTTACCCATTTTGCTTTTCAGCGCCTCCCATCTGTGTTTTACCGTTTACTGTTCCCAGCACACCCAAGAGTAGGGTTCATTGTTGTCTGCTGCATACCCAGGACTCCAGCCCTACACGTGACCCTGTCCTGGTTTTTCAGGGAAGAAGGCTGTTGGGAAAGGACTTCCAATCAGCCACAGGGATAAAGTCACGCGCTCCTGGCTGGGCTTCTCCTGCTATTTAGTCAGTGAACTTGAGTGTCTCATTCTCTGCTTAGCTGCTCTGAGAAAATACTGATTAGCCCAGGCTGGGTTCTGTTCTTCCCCTAATTTCTAATCTATCGTGGTTAAGATTGCAGGAGGATTCCCATTAGAAGTGCAAATAAAAATCTGAAACCCCATGTCTTTGTTAGGATAGTTCAGATCCTCAAGCAAGATACCTCCCAACCCCCACCCTTCACCACATGCACACGCCCAATGATGGGGGCTCAGATAATGTAGGTGTTTATTTCTTTTTCTCACAAAGCAGTTTAGATAAATGTCCAAGACTGCTATGGCAACTGCATGCAGTCAAGGGTCTTGTTACGCTGCATCGGTCATGTGCTGCCCTCATCCACCACGTCAGGGAGGGTTCACCACTAGTCTAGCCAATGAAAGGAGGCAGAAAGAAGTGGAGAACTCTACTCAGAAGCTTCCCACTCTCGTATCCCATTGGCCAGGACTTAGTTAAATGGCAATACCTAGCTGCAAGGGAGTATGGGAAATGTAATCTTGATATAGGCAGCTAAGTGTCAGGCTAAAACTCTTCTGTTGTTGTTTATTCTGATAGAACACCAGAAATGGTCATTTAAGAGATTAACAGTCTTCTCTACAGTCCAACTGCCCAACTACTCCTCTGTGTAATCTTGTGCTAAACCAGCTCTAGCAACACACAAAGCACCTTCCTCAATATTCTGCTTTTAGCCAGGAGCCTTGGTCCACTGCAGAGTCATCCTCCTCCTAACCCTGAGACCCAGAGGGGGCAACCCAACTCCAGAGTAAAACCCCCGAAGTCATCAGCCCAAGTTTGTTTGGTTCTATTTATGTTATTTCAACTGGGTTTGTCCTAGAGCACAAAGCTAGCTAGGGGCAGTCACATTTATTGTGTGTGGGCCACATGCCAAGAGCCTCACACGTATTGTTAACTTTCATCTCCATGACTGCCCCTGAGGCTCAGGCACTATCCCCTTTCACAGATGGGGGCCTTAAAGACTCAGATAACTTTTTGCAACTCACCTCCAGGGTATTCTGAAGCCTACACTTTCGCCCTTCCTGGAAAACTTTCCATTGCTCCAGCAGCACACGGCCGTCCTGAGCCAAGTCTGAACAACCCCTTCCTAGTCAGCTATTCTCACAGGAAGGGACACAGTGACTTGCTCACGCCTATGTGGAGCGTTAGGCCTAATCTTGTGCAGGACAGAATACATCTTTCCTGGTGCCCACCTAGGGACTTTATCTGCAGAATTCTGCACGTGTAACACGATCTCGTCTCTTTGTAGGGTCACCCAAGATGCGACAGAGGCCCCCTCCTCGCCGGGACATGACCATAGTAAGTGGATCCTTGCTACTGGGAGCCAGGCCCTGACCTGCGACTGGCCCCTCACATGTACCTCACGTTTTCCAGAGATGCTCTCTTCCTGTCCACACAGCCTCCTGGTGAAGCAGGCCAGACAAATGCCCACCCCATTAACAGGTTAAAAGACTGATGTCCAGGGAGGTGAAACAGGTTGCCTGTGACTTTGTGATAGTAAGGCCTCGGGATGAGCCCTCTGCTTCCTGAGCCTACTTTCCGTTCTCTTAGATCAGTCTTCTCAAATAAGTGAACCTGAAACCAAAACTGGGATGATGCACAAATATCATCTATGGTGCCGTTCCACTACTTGACTTCCATACTCCATTTGTAATTCGCTAGGTACCTTCCTAGACAGTACACTGAAAAATGGGCTTTCTTTTGTTAATGTCCGCCAGTTAGGAGCTTTGTCACATGCTGGGAGCTTTACTACAATAACTTATGGCATGCCCCACCAGGTAGGCCCTGGTATTATCCCCCTTCTACCGGAGATGAAACTGAGGCTCCAGAAGAGGATGTTACTTGCCCATAGTTGCACACATAACCAGTATTTCCAACCTAAATGGGTCTGATTTGCAAACCTGTATTCTTTCCACAACACTCACTGCCTTTTAAGTTCAGAGAATATTGTCCTGCCTCAAATGTCCATGATTGTAGGCAAATGTCCTATGTCTGGTGACTTCTAGATGAGGGAGGATCTGGGCTGGCCATTTCATTTTGTCTCGTGGGCCCACCAGCGCCCCCTTGAGGATGATTGTATGCCCCAGTCCCATAGCTCCCCCCACTCCATCGCCACAGTAATGAGCGTACATTGGACCTAGCACTGTGTTTAATTGTGCCAGCCTCGAGGTCTCAACCTGCCCAAGCCTCCCATCCCACCCCAAGTGGAGGAAGAGTATTACACCATTGCTGAGTTTCAGACCACCATCCCTGATGGCATCAGCTTCCAGGCGGGCCTCAAGGTCGAGGTGAGTGCACCTGGTGTCCCTTTGCCTACCTGTGGTTTTTTTTCCTTTTTAATTTATTGTGGTAGCATTGGTTAATAACATTATACTACGTTTGGGGCTTAATCAAGTATTCTTATGATAAATTTTGTATCCTCTATTTTCCTCTTCTCCAGTTTTGCTTCCTGGTTCATGTCAACATCATATTAGCCTTCAGGATCCACTAACAGAACCAGAGTGTTCTAGCAGTGCTGCTAGGAACACCTTAATTCTTTCCTGGCCTATGTATCTTCAAAACGTGTTTTGAGAATGATGATATAGGTACCTCTCATTGCATTCTTGATAACTGATCTTCACGGAAGTCCCAAGAGATCTGTATATTCATCCCATTTTACAGATGTGCCTGAGACAAAGAGAGGTTAGGTAAATTGCCCAAAGTTACATGGCTAGCCGGGATTTGAACCCAGGGCTTTCTGGTTTTAAAGCCCAAGCTCTCTTCTTTCCCCCTCATTCTTGTAATTTTTCATTTGCTTTTATTCTAATAGTTCTTGGCTTTTTTCTAATAAGTGAAAAGTCACATAAATTGTGATTAAGAACACAAATGTTTAGAGCTTCTGCGATAGTACTTTGCATAAAGTATAAGCTTAGCAAATCCTTGCTGATGCACTTCATTTTGATTATTATACGTGCTTAATATTCGAGTTGTTGAATTCATGGATGTGCTGATGTTGACTTGTAGGCCCAGAATCACCTTTAGTTATTACCAGAGCTACCAGGTGTTGGCAAGATACTGGTCACCCTCACAAGGGGCTTACATTATCAGTGCCCTTTCCTGGAGAGAATCCCACGGGACTATGTTGAGTATATTTCTGTCACGTGTATCCTGCTCTCTCGGTGTTCTCCACTGTATTTTAATAATAGGTAACATTTACCTTTCACTGCCTGCCAAGTGCTGTTGTATACATTAGCTTATGTGGCCATCATGAAAACCTGCAAGGGGGTGTTATTGTTCTTGCCCTTATTGCTTTCCTGTGGAATCACAGGCATGTGGCTTGTGTAGGACCATTCAGGCAGCAAGTGATGAAGCCATAACTAGAACCCAGGACTGCAGGCCCCAGAACCCAGCCTCTGCCTCCCACACTGGGTGTGTGGCTGACATTCTTCTGTGAGCCGGGCACAGAGCACTGTAATAGAACCATGCCCACGGCCCCCTGTGCCCCCAGCATTACCCCCCCCCCCACGCATAGTTTCCCCGTAAGCTGGGACCCCTTTCCCGGGCAGGGTCACATAGTGGGAAAGGCTCAGGTTCTGGAACCCACCAGCCTGCCCTTGACTCACACCTTCACCATTGACTCGCTTGACCCTCTGTGAGTCCTTGGCCAGAGTCTCGGTTCTGCATCTGTGAAATGGGATGATAATCCCCATCTCATAGGGTGGTGTGAGCACTAATCAGATCTAAGCATCGCAGCTGCCTGCGAGTTGCAGGTGACAGTCCACCTGGCTGCCATCACAGATACCACACTGGGCAATGTAAACGACAGAGAGGTGTCTTCCTACAGTTCTAGAGGTTGAAAGTCCAAGATCAAAGTGTCAGCAGGGTTGGTTTCTACTTGGCCTCTCCCCTTAGCAGACGGCTGCCTTCTCACTGTGTCCCTCACTCTATGTTCTCTTATGTCCTAATCTCCTCTTATAAAAGGACACCAGCCCCACAGGATTAGGGCCCACCCTAATGATCCCACTTAATTACCTCTGAAAAGATTTGACCTCCATATAGAGTCACATTTTAGGGTACAGGGTCAGAGCTTCAACATGTGAATTTGGGGGGGAACACAATTGAGCCCATAGTGTACAGCATGCATACCGTTCACCTGTGTGAATTTGGGCATACAAAAAGACAACAGGGAACATAAAATCTGAAACACTGTGGATGAGTCCACCCACCATTCCATTCCGTGGATGTATATCCCAGAGGGAGAAGGCGGGGAGAGGAAAGCTTGTTTTACCTCCTTCAATATCAGTTTTCCCCCCTTATCTAAACATGAGCTGAGTGTGGTTCCCACATTTAAGGATATGCATTTCTCATCAGCACGACCTGTAAACAACAGCCAACCGCTTCATCTGGGTCTCAGCCAAAGGAGCAGGAACCAGTGCCTGCCTGGGCGATACACTCATGAGGGTTTTGCCTTGTGCTTCTTTAGAATTGAAGCAGACACTCCTGCCCACCTGCCCTGCATCCGGACCCACCTGAGTTAACCTCTAGCTGCAGGTCCCCACTGCTGACAGCTTCTTACCTCCTGAGGGTACCGCTCAGAAAGGGGGCAGTTCATGCCTTGGTGGGTGGAACTAAGAGGAAGTAAATGTCCCCACCCCTAGTGGGGCCGTCTGATTCTGCGTGGTCTCTAGGGTGTGAGGGGCAGTGGGCTGTGGATTAAACCCCAGTGGCCCAGAGCAATAACCTGCTCATAATAAATAGGCTCTTGCGTTCCCCATTCCTCACTTTTACTCCCTGAAATCAACTCTCAAATTAACTGCCTAACCCAAGACCATGCGTCAGGAAATCCAAAGTTGGACAAGAATCTACACCCAAGGGAGGTATTCCTGATACTGGTAAAGCCTCCAGAGATGGTCCACCATTGACACTGTTTGGGTATCTGCTGATCACAAATCGATGCTTCTGGAACCCTAGGTGCATGTGGGTCTCCCAGACCATACTGAGCCACTGGCCCTGGACCCACACCCCACACCTACTAAGTGCTTTCCTCTGTCCTCCCTTCTAGGTGATCGAGAAGAACTTGAGTGGCTGGTGGTACATTCAGATTGAAGAGAAGGAAGGATGGGCCCCAGCAACCTTCATTGACAAGTACAAGAAGACCAGCAATGCCTCCAGACCCAACTTTCTGGCTCCCTTGCCCAACGAGGTGAGCCAGCTCCGGCTGGGGGAGGCAGCCGTGATGGAGAACAACATGGGCAGTGAGGCCGCCGGCCCCTCTCGGCCCCTGCCCGATGCGCCCCATGGCGCTGTGGACGCCGGGATGCCGTGGTCCAAAGACTGGAAGGGCAGTAAGGACATCCTGAGGAAGACATCTCTAGACATGTCGTCCTGCGCAGGCTACGAGGAGATCTCAGAGCCGGATCTGGAGGAGAAGCCGAGCCTCCCGCCCCGGAAAGAATCCATCATCAAGTCAGAAGGGGAGCTGCAGGAGAGGGAACGGCAGAGGATGGAGCAGCTCAGGGGCTCCTCGCCTAAGCCTCCTGGCATGATTTTGCCCATGATTCCAGCGAAACACAACCCCCCAGCCCGGGATGGCAGGAGGCCAGAGCCCAAACCTGACAAAAGCAAGTTGTTCCAACTGAAAAATGAGATGGGACTGGAGTGTGGCCACAAAGTCTTGGCCAAGGAAGTAAAGAAGCCCAACCTCCGGCCCATCTCCAAATCCAAAGCCGACCCACCGGAGGAGAAGCCGGAAGCTATTCCCCAGAATCCCTTCGTGAAGGCCAAGCCTCAGGTTAGGCCCAAGCCAGCTCCTTCCCCCAGGACAGAGCCACTGCAGGGCGAACACCAAGTGGACATCTGCCAGCTCAGGAGCAAGCTCAGGCCTGCCAAGTCCCAAGAGAAGCCCTCGTTGGATGGAGAGAGCTGCCACCAGGCTGCTGGGGGCCAAGACGGGGCCTTCAGCCGCAGCTTGCTCCCAGGGGAGGGGCCTGGCCGTGCCCAGGACAGGACCTGCAAACCGGATGGGCTCAGCCCAAAGGAGATGTCGTGCAGAGTGCCTCCGAAGCCAGCCAAGGTGGCCGACCCTGTGCTGAAGAATACACCCGTGCCTCTGCCAGAGGCTCCCCAGCAGCGGCCTGTGGTCCCACCCCGGAGACCACCGCCCCCCAAGAAAACCTCCTCATCATCATCCAGGCCCCCCCTAGAGGCCAGGGGGCTACAGCGGGAGGCCAGCGAAGGCAAGTCACCGCCTGCCCCTCCTGCCCCAGGCCGGGCCCTGCTGGTCCCTCCGAAAGCCAAGCCTTTCCTCTCCATCTCCTCAGGTGGCCAAGATGACATTCGCGGCAAAGGCGGGCTGGGGCCGCGGATGGTGGGCAAGAGCGGAGAAAACCGGGAGAAAGTGGCTGCAGCCCCCTTCCCTGGTGCAGACAGCCCGAAGGACTTGTACGTGGCCGTGGCCAACTTTGAAGGCGATGAAGACACCAGCAGCTTCCAGGAGGGGACGGTGTTTGAGGTCCGGGAAAAGAGCAGCAGCGGCTGGTGGTTCTGCCATGTCCTCAGTGGGGCCCCCTCCTGGGAAGGGTGGATTCCTTCCAACTATCTCAGAAAGAAGCCCTAGCCTCCTCCCTCCCTGTCTGGAGGGCCTGCGTGTCCCTGCTGGCTTTACCCACATATTTAATATGCCTCTTAATTTATCATTCTACACCCAGCTTCGAAGGAAGGAAGACTTAGGATAACAGGTTTCTTCCCTCCCGTGGGTAGAGTCAGCCCTCTCACCGCAGAGCCACTAGAGTCTCAGAGGCCACCTGCTTAGTCTCCATTCAGCATCCCTGCCTTAAGGCCAGTGGCATCGCCACCCAACTTCCCTGCCCACCCAGCGGCAGGGCCGTGACTCTCCAAGGCCTCTGGGACCCGAGCCCACCGTCTGGAGAGCCTGCAGAAAGGGCTTCTTGGTGCTTGGACTCAGGTGGTAAGGGGCAGCCCCTTGCACCCTCCTATCCCGTCCACGATGGCGTGCTCCGACTTCTCCCTGTCTCCAGAAGCCCAGTGACTTTATTCAGTAGGTTCTAAAATGCCTGGTACCAGAAAGGACTTGGTCCTATAGAAGTGGGCACCGTGGCCACTCCCGGGAAAATTCTTCCTGAGTTTTCATGGAGGCTTTCTCTCCTCCCTTCTGGTATGTGAATTATGAAGCTGTGCAGGGTATCGTTTATTCCCAGCTCTTTAGTTTCAGTCACCTGATGTCATTAAGTAGTAGACCTGCGTGGCATCCTCTGGTACAGTGAGGCAGCCAGGCCCACAGGCCTCTCAGGTTCCATGCAGCTGCCCCTGGAGTGGGACTGGAAGCCCCCCAGGCCATTCTGCCTCCCGTCCTCGGTCTTGGGAGTCTGATCAGTGCTAAAGGGACGTGTCAGCCGGAGCATGCTCCACTCCCTGCCACAGGCTCCATTCTACCCCAGGGCTTTTAAATGAAAATCCCTGCCCGGCCCTGGGCATTTCACTTCTGTCTGCCAACAGCAAGAATTGCCACGTTCATTTGAGAAGCGGGACCATTCACAAGCGATTCCCTTTGTGAGCGCCTCTTGACTGAGTTGCTGGTAGGTGCCAAACAGTGTGTGTGGCACTTCATGCGTAGCCCTCACAACCCTCTCGTGAGATTATGCCCATTTGTAGAGACGAGGAAGCCTGGGCTCAGCATGCCCACGGCACACTCGTGAGGAGGTGGGAGGAGGAGAATCCTCCAAGCCTGTGTCCTTCGCCCTGTTGGGCAGGGGGCAAGCTGGTCGGGTGCCAGGGTGCTGGTGTCTGCTCCTGTGCGGGTGTCCCCCGTGAGGGATGGAGCAGAGGGAGCCAAGGTGGTCTCACCTGCCAGCCTTGAGGGGTCGTCAGGGCTCAGGGACCAGCACCTGTATCCAGCAATAGCCTCAGGAGACAGGGACCCAGGGCCGGCAGACAGCACGTCGCTCTCTGCTGCTCCCGGCTCCTCTGGCTTTCATAGTGTTCTCCCCCCTGCGCTCTCCCTGTTGTCTCGCTGGGAGGAGCCCAGGGCAGCCCTCACACCCATTTTGGTGACGGGTTCACTGGCAGGTGTGTGCACGTCGTCACAGGCCACAGAGCCAAACTAGAACCAGGACTCCGGGTTTCTGGCTCCCAGATTCAGTGTTCATCGGCTACAGTGCTTCTGGAACCATAAGGCCAAGCTTGCTGGGGACACTCGCCTCCCACCTGCAGCCAAAGGTCCGTGTGCACACCACCCTCTTCTGTCCTCCCCTGCCCCACCCCCACCACATGGCCTCTGGAAGTTTCTTCAGGAGAAGGGGCTTCCTCAGACCCACTGCAGCATCTTCCTTCCTTCGGTCAGTCTGTGTAAGTCCCATCCCTGAGAATCTTGGGGCAGGGCCCTGAGATGCTCCTTGCAGCATCCACTTGCCCCCTGGCCCTCTGCCCAGAACCCTGGGGAAAGAAGGAGGCTGGGAGTGGGCCACCGACCTCGTCACAGCCCCCTCACTTGGGAGGAGGCCCCATGGCATATTTTCCTGAGTTTTTGACTCACTTTGGTTTACTCTGCTTTTGTGAAGCTGTTAGCGCAGGATTTGACTTAAATTTCCAAAGACAAAACTCTGAATTTTTTGATCTGACTTGCTCTCTGCTCTCATTGACCTTTTCAAGTATTTTGTGAGTGCCCGCCGCGTGCTGGGCACTGGGCAGCCCAGGCTCCCGGCCCGGCTGTGGGTTTTGCTTGAGTTCCGCTGAAAACTCATCTTTGACCTCATTCCCTCCTCCCGGGGATCCACTGGGTGAGAATGGATTGGCTCTGCCTCTCTAGACAAAATAGTTTCCTGCAAATGAAAGAAGTTGCTTTTTTTGATTATTGTATTATTCTGACCGGAACTGAAGGTACTGAAGCCACAGTCCTCCCTGCCCACCATTCCGTGACTGAAGGACTCCTGTCTCCAGCTCCTTTTGCCACCAGCGGTGGGCCCTTTCCCAGGCATCTGGGAGTTGGGGATCTTGATGGCAGTGGCTGTCCCTAGGTGTCCTTGCCTCTAGGCACTTAGGTACACACCATGCAGGACTGGCCATTATTCTGTGAGCAGCTGACAAAGCATATGCTAAACTCCCCTAGAATTAAGAGGGCCATGGAAAATGACCTGAGCCATAGGAATAGTCCCCACTCCAAGCTCCGGCAGGTCACCGGGGCTTACACACACTCCCTCCTTTAACTTGGTTCTGTGACACCCCTGTGAGCGTCGTGGGATCAACCCCAATCTATGCTGAGAAAATGGAGGTTCAGGGGATGAAGTCCCCTGCCCAGCTTCATCCAAATGGTGACCACGTTGAAACTCAAATTGAGAGGCTTTTTCCTCCCCAGTGCCCTGCCATCAGCAGGGGAATGTACTTGGGAGTTCCAGGGAAGCAGGTGACCCTCCCTCTGAATCTGGGTTTCTCTTCCCCGTACTCTATGGTTACACATGTCAGTAGGTCACAGGCAAGTGCCACTCTAAAGAGCCAGCAATAATAGGGATTTGTCCCTCCTCACACTAGCTTATTTCCTTGTGATGACTATTTTATCTTACATCTTGTGGTGCCACCAAATCTTTGGAAAATCTGAGATTTAGGGTCACCACTTGATAAAATAGGCCTTTGCCCCCAAAATTTCTTTGCCATTTGGTGGGTTTAATGTCCTTGTCCCAGGTTGAGACCCGGGGAAAGCTGGGCTCCAGTTTGAACCACTTTTAATGCCTGGCCCTAGTAAGATACTGCTAGAGCCACAGGCCTCTCCATGTAATCAGTTTCTTAGGTAGAGTTCTAGGCCTTAAAGTATGTCTGAGCCCACTGGGAATTTCGTTCCCAGGTGGAATGGAGGAAAACAAACCTGCCACATTAAGGGCAGGTGATGCGTCTCCCCAGGGTTTGGAAGAATCTTAGGCTCAGGGGTGGACCGTCCAGTATTTACTCAACCTGTACGAAGCACCCAGAATGAGTGGGAGAAAGAAGAAATTGCTCCTACCCTCAAACAGCTGGCAACTCAACATCATTGCGAACAAGAATGTTCGCGGTTTGGCCCCCATCCTTTCATTGTGCCTAGCCTCGTAAGTGCTGGGTCTGGCTACTGTCTGGGAGGTCTTGCCCTTCTCTTTGGATTGTGACAGTGGGCATATAATAGCCTTAGCCATGCACGGCATCTTGTGCCCACTCCTTGGTTGTCCGGTCCCATCCATCCTTCAGGGCTTTGGCTGCAAACAGCCAAGCCATGCCCTAGACCAGGTTACCTGGTGTCAAGCTGTGTCCTGAATGAGTGGTAAGCAGCTCACATTGAGGTCTAAAGGTTCAGGGTGCCCCCTCAGCCTGGAGGAATTGCGGGTCCCTTGGCTAAAGTTGTGACGTTGCTCCACAGCCCCTACCTACTCACGGCCCATCTGCTGAGGACCCTTCCCACAGACTTGACTGTCCAGCTCCATGGGGCAGTGTCTGGTTTCTGGTGCTACCCTGCCGAGTTATTGAGCCCCCATTGTGCTTCAACATTCCATCTCCCCGCTGCTTTACTCCAAAGGAAGCCTTCCTCGTTCCAATCAGGGACAAGGGGGTGCAGCCTCTTTCCTTGAAGCACCAAACTACAGCCAGTAGCCTTCGCTTTCAGGTCTATGAGCATGCAGAAGGAGGTGCCCCACCGGCCATGTTGCAGCAACGAGCAGTTCTGAGGCAGCGGTGGCCGTGTTCTGCCCCCCGTGTGCCTGGCCACGCTTGTGCACCCGTGTTGCTGTTAATAGCACCCCTTTCGCTCTTCCCGGGGTGGTGAGAAACTGTGGTCATCTTAGCCAGCCCACACGTCCTGCTTCAGGGAGCCCCGTAAGTAGGCCATGGCTTGTGTCCCTCCTGGAATGGCTCTGACAGCATTGCCCCGCCACCTCGTGTCTGTTCCTAGGATGATGCTGGAGAGATCTGGATACTCAGCACTCCTTATACCCTCTTGGCAAACGAACAAATTCTGGTGGTATTTTTTGTTTCCTTTTAGCACACGCAAAAAATACAGAAGACTAGATCATGTGAGGGGGGTGATGAACAATCAGCTGTAGCATGTATAGACTATATACGTACCATTAGAATTTTTCTTTTTCTTTTTTATTGTTTAAATAAAATGCTTGACTGGTTTCAAGCTTCATTGTGAAGGCGCAGTGTCTGGCTTTTATTTGGCTGAAGACAGAAAGGGTGCACATCATGGCCTGGAGTTTTGGCATCAAAGAACAGAAACTTACAACAGCTGTGTCCAGAAACCAAGGGAAAGCTGGGTGCCTCCCACATGGTCTCAGCTCTGCCTAAACTGGAAGATGGCACATGGCCAGTGAGTCTTGAGCTTCTCATGGGTGCTGTCTGCTGGTGCCCCCATGGTTTGTTCTGCAGGGATGGCCCAAGTCGTCTTCCCTGTGGGGTTGGGGAGGATTGCCTGAAGTCCTATTACTTCCCCAAGGGCAGAGGTCAGGTACAGCCAACCCCGATGCTGAGACTTCTTTGTCCAAGGTAAGTCTTTAAATAGCACTACCACCCACCTTCCTAGGGAGAGAATAGAACCAGTGGAGTCCCTGAACAGAACTTCAAAGGGGAGTCATATAGAGTGTTCCTCCTCCTTCCTAAAGGAGACATTGTAAAGAAAGCAATGCCCTTCTAGCAGACCTTGCTTAGGAGTCACTGTTATTCAGATCCCATATCAATCTCTGTGTTCCCTTAAGAAGGGACAATTATGTGGTTCAGGCCCTCCTTGGGAGTATTTTCTCCCAGATCTCCCAAACTAGGAGTGCTTAGCCATAGTTTACAAGTGGCAAAGGCATTGGCTTCCCTGGCAGGTGGGGAGGGGCACCTGGGCCTCATGGAAGGGGATGGAAATAACCCTGGTCAAGAACTAAACCCGGAGAAAGCTGGGATGGCTCAGCGGGTTAAGCACTCGCTTTGAAGCCCCGAGGACTAAGGATTGAATCCCGGCTCTGGCCCAGGCGCACCCACATGCTGAACTGGGGTGTGCTTCCTGAATGCGGTGAGGCCCCCAGTTCAGTTCAAAAAAAAAAAAGAACTAAACCTGACTTACCCCATTGCCTCCTTTCAGGCCTCACTTGGAGCCAGCACACCACCACTCCCTTTATACTGTTGCAGAAGTGCCGTGCCAGACACAACCCCCCTCGTTCACACACACCTGCAAACACCCTCCAAAGCATCCTGGTGAGCAAGTGGGTCTAAGACTCACATCGTGAGTCCACTCTTCTCCAAGTCCAGGGTCTTTAATGCCCAACCCTTCTCTAGTTCAGCGTCCATCTGGTCCTCACCCTCTTGCAACCCATGCCTCCCAATCTACGGTTCTCAAAGTGCTGTGATCTTAAGAAGTAGCCAGGGAGTTTGTCAAACCATGATCCTGGGCTGTCCCCCCTGAAGATGGGAATCGACCCTTAAAAATGACTTTATGAGGACATTGTCTGCATGCTCAAAGAAACAGACAGACTCACCATCTTGCCGAGCACAGTCTAAAGTGGAAAAAGGGTGCTTTGTACTATTATTGTCAGTGTCACCATTATTTTTCTGAGCATTTACTGTGTTCCATGCCTGTGGGCCACACTACATATACTTCTATTTCATCCACAAACTGCTCAGTGAAGTAGATACCTGCATTTTACGTGGAAAGGCACTGGGTCAGGTCTCCCAGAGCTAGAGCTACACTCAGATTCCTTTATCCCATACTGTGTCCTCTCCCAAATGCTCAGCAAAGTGCAGATCTCATCCTGATGTAGCTATTTCCTGGGTTCAAAATCATCAAGAAATACTTCCTCTTTCAAAACCTTAACTCAGTACTTAAAGACAAAGATCTCACTTTTGTTGAGTACATGCCAGTGGCTGGGAACCATGTAGATATCTCTAATATCCACTACAGTTCTAGGTAGGAATTATACCCATCTTGTGAATGGAAATTGATAGTCTGAGGAACTAAGTTTACTCATCTCCACAGCTGATATGAGTATGGTCTGAGGTATCTAACTGCAAAGCCCCCTTACCTTAATAGACCTGGCAGTTTCAAATCTATAATTTTTTTTCTATTTATTTAACTTTTTTAGAAAACAGATGTATTTTTATGGTTTTTGACAAGAGAGAGTGAGACAGAGAGAAGGGGGAGGGCCCAGAGCAGTCTCCATAGTTGACAGCATTAGTTTTCCATATAGTTTCACTCCACAAGTGGGCACAGGGCTGTGCAGGGCAGGAACTGGGCCGGGAGCCTCCCACATAGGCCCCGGCAAGAACTGAACTGGGGGCACACCCCAGTTCAGCATATGGGGCCGCCTGGGCTGGAGCCGGAATTCGATTCTCAGGCTCCAGAGCTGCAAAGCAAGCGCTTAACCCACTGAGCCATCCCAGCTTCCCCAAATTTATAACTTCTTCATTCGGCATTTTCCAAAGTATTTTTTCCAAGACAAAGGTCGATACATATTCTGAAATAAGTGTCCCATGGACACGTTAGTTTGAGAAAGGCTGGGTAAAATAAAGTTTTTTTTATTACAGGACTTCTTGAATCCCTTGTATAATAACATGCCGTGTGAATGTCTGAGAGGGAGTTTATATTTGGTTCCTCAAACATACTTGACCATGAAACCATTCATAGAGTATCTAGCAGGAACAGTGTTCCATGTAAGAAATTCTAGAAAATGTCAAATTTTACGTTTCAACTCTACCTTGAATTCTGTCTGAGCCGCAATGCTTAGCTGATCCCTCGCCTAATCCCAGCAGTAACTACCCATTGCTTCAGACCCATCTTTAATGCTAACATTCAAAGCATCGGAGTGCACAATACTTCTTTGAATGGAGAGCACACATGTGCTATTGGTCTAACAGAACAATCTGAATGGATTTCTCCATCGTGAGATTGCCACATGCAGGAAACTGTCAGGAAAGAGTGCCAGGAATGGAATTTGTATTCTACCTCAGTCATAAACAAGTTTTCCTTTAGAGACCTGTAACTTATCAGCAGTGTTCAGAGCATTCAAGTTCATAAAGCCCAGGCTCATCTCTTAAAACCCAGGAGGCCCAGGCCCTACAACAAACTCTATATTCTCTAATCCCTTCTCACTGCCTGGAACGTGGCCACACACGTGTACAGTATGGCAATCCCCAGGCCACGGACCAGGGCCGGTTCAAGGCGGGGCCTGTTCGGAGCTGGGCCACAGAGCAGGAGGTGAGCGGCAGGCCAGCGCGTGAAGCTTCATCTGTGTTTACAGCCGCTCCCCATCGCTGGCTTTACCGCCTGAGCTCCACCTCCTGTCAGATCAGCAGCGGCATTAGATTCTCAAAGGAGTGCAAACCCTATTGTGAACTGTGCATGGACATAGCAACATGCTTCAGGTATCTCCCATCACCCCCAGAGGGGACCATCTCATTGCAGGAAAACATGCTTGGGGCTCCCACTGATTCTGCATTACAGTGAGTTGTATAATTATTATATGTTACAATGTAGTAGTAATAGAAATAAAGTGCACAATAAATATAATGTGCTTGAGTCATCCTGAAACCATCCCCTTCACCCCCTACCCAGTCTGTGGAAAAATTATCTTCCACGACACTGGTCCCTGGTGCCAACAAGGTTGGGCACCACTGCAGTATAGTATAGGATAATGGTCTTCAAATGGTTTTCATCGTAGGTCCTCAATAAAATCTTTAGCATATATAACATACACATGTACATCATGTATTAATAAATACACGAGGGCTGTCCAAAAGTACCCAGCAGTGTAACGGTTCTCATCATATTGACAGTGGCTGGATTTTTTCTGGACAGCCCTTGTTAGGTGGAAAATTCTTAACACCCCATGCCTGGCTCTCCCTCCCTGTGAAGGGAGCTCCAATAGTCTAATGCTCCAACTTTCTCTCGCCCCCTAAGGATAGGAGGGAATAGTCTGGATGATTGATAGTTAGGAGAGCAGAAGCCAGACATGCAGAGCTCAGCCCCTCCGTCCCTCCTGTTTGGGGTCTGATGTCCTCAGAGCACACCTTCTACTCGGCCTTGGACAGTGGGAGGCTTAGTTGTAAAAAGGGGGCTCTTCAAGGGTGCCTGTGACTGGGTCAGTCAGCATGTCTAGTTCTGGGATGCAGGCTTAGGAGACCCGTAGCTGCGGCCCACCTCCCCTAAGCCAGATGCTCCCATGGCTCTCTAGAATACAGCTGACATTTTGTTCTTCAGTTCCCAGATCCCTCTCCCTCAGTTCTGAACTCTGGTAAGGAGAAAGGGGAGCAAACTTAAAAACCATCCATTGGCTACTGATTAGGCTAATTTTTGATGATTTTTTAAAATAATAAAATACATACACAAAATTTAAAGTGTCTAAAGGATAAGCTAAAAAAAAAAGTAATTAAAAGATATAATCTTTCACCATGATCCAGAGGCATGTCTTATCTGCCCACTGAGATGCACAGACCCCCATTTGTCAACCACTGACAATTATGGACTTTGGGGTTAGAGCTGGATTTGACTTCTGGCCCTGATTAGCACTTGACTGCTCTGCTATTTCGCATCCTCAGCTGCAAAAGCGGGACCAGAATGCCTTTCCAACCGAGTTGTGAAGATAAATGGGACTAATGTGTACCTAGCACATAGAATTAACAGTCTTCAAATATTTTCATTGCCTAGTGCAGGAGTTGGCAAACTTCTACTTAAAGAGTCAGATAGTAAATATTTTGGGCTTTTAGAGCCAAGAGGTAAAACCAGAATGTTATGCAAGGACTTACATAACTATTTAAAATGTTACCATTTAGCATGTAAAAACCATTCTGAGCTCTGAAAAACCAGGCAGCTGGATGAAATTAGGCCCAAGGGCAAGAGTTTGCCAAACCCCCTGGCCTAGTGCATATTCATCTCCTATTTTATTACTTTTCTCTAAAGGAAAGTTTTTCCAAAGTGTGTTTATGGAACATCAGTCCCTCACATGATCATGACAAAGCACTGTGTGGTCAAATCCACTTGGCAAACACTGTGGGAGGATCATCCCAGCCTCCCTCCTTAGGGATCTGGGTCACACACCAGCACCCCAAGGGCTCTGAGAAGCCTGCAGTGGCGAAGCTGTTCACCTCACTTTCATCCAGTGTTTCCAAAATGTATTTGACAACAGAATTCCTTTTTTCGTGTAACATTTATAAATGTCCCACAGAACACACTTTGGAAAATGCCGCGGTAGATCCTAGAATTTAACGGTTGTTCAGAATGTCACGGTATTAAGTCTGTGTCCCCTAATGCATACAGACACCTGAGGACTCGGACGTGGATGGTATGTCAGTTACTAGCTTCAGCAGCGTAACCAGCCCAACTTGGCCATCAGTTTGAAAGAACTGCAGATTTGCTGAATTTTTCTCTTACCGGTATGTTTATCCTGAGACCGTAAGAATGTTCACTTGGAGGGCCTTGTGGAAGTTCCTCTGAAAAGGATCAAGATGCTGGCTGGATAGAGTACTTGTGCCCTTGGGTGTCCTTGGAGGAGACCTGAGAACCAGGCCCTGCCCTTGTGCTGTGAACTGCTTCCACGGTTTTGTTTTTCTAAAGATTATTTTGTTTGAGGGGTGAGTGAAACAGAGAGAGACAGAGAGAAGAGGGGAGGGCCCAGAACAGTCTCCGTAGTTGTACATCATTAGTTGTGACATAGTTTTCCACAGTATTTTTTATTGTTACATATACATAAAATTTACCATTTCAACCCCTTTTTAGTGTATAGTTCAGCCACACCCATTACATTCACATGTTGTGCAATCATCACCATCCATCTCCAGAACTTTCTCATCTTCCCCAATTGAATCTATGTATTCGTTAAACAATTAACCATAATTCTGCTTTTGTCTCTATGAATGTGACTCCTCTGGGGACCTCACGTAAGTAGAATCGTGTTTGTCCTGTTGTGGCTGACTTATTTCACTTAACATAATGTCTTCAAGGTTGTAGCATATGTTAGACTATCCTTCCTTTTTAAGGCTGAACAATGTTCCATTGTGTGTTTGTGCCATATTTTGTTCATTCATCCATCAATGGACACTTGGGTTGCTTCCCTCTGAAAGCTATTGTGAATATGCTGCTGTGAACGTGAGTGTGCAAATATCTATTCGAATCCCAGATTTCAGTTCTCCTGGGTATGTACCCCTGAAGTAGAAGTGCTGGATATATCAATCCATGTTTAACCTTTTGAGGAACCTCCACACTATTCCACAGTGGCTGCATCAAGTTGCAATCCCACCAACAGTGCACCAGGGTTCCCTTTTCTGCACATCCTCACCAGCACTTATCTATCTCTTTGACAATAGCCATTCGAACAGGTGTGAGGTGATAGCTCACTGTGGTTTTGATTTGCATTTCCCTGAAGTTTTACTTTCTATTTGCATACTTTTAATTTTTATTGCCTAATTGCTCTGGCTAGGACTTCCAGTACTAAGCTGAATAAAAGTGGCAAAAGTGGGTATGGACTACACTTTTGAGGTGGAGCTCCGTATGTTTAAAAATAACTTCAAATTTGAATTTGTACCCACTCATTTTAAAGATAACAAAATCCTTATACACTCAGTGTTTAAACTTAAACGATCTTCATTATAGCGATCTACATTACCTAATGTAAACCAGGCATAAATGTGTTCTCCTTGTAGCTATTAAACAAATAACACAAATAGCTTTAAAGATTAAACCCACAACTACAAAACCAAAAGACTTTATCTTAACAACATTAACAGAAGAATTAGTGTTGCCTTTTTTTATAATTATTTTTCCAATAATAATATATATATGGCTGGATTTTTTCGGGGCAGCACACACACACACACACACACACACACACACACAAGCTGATGTTGCTTTGCCAACATCTCCACTCACAACGACGGAGTGGAGCCAACCACACTGGAACAAGTATTTGGAGTCAATCAGCCATGTAGTCAGTGCATTCTGACCTTTTTCTCTCATGGAAATACTGGTAAGGCCTTTGCTAAGGCAGCGTGTCCCACTGCATTTAGCTCTCACCCGGTGCAAATATCGAGCTGCTATAACCAAGTACTATAGCCTGAGTGGCTTATAAACGACAGACATTTATTTCTCATAGTTCTGGGGGCTGGAAGTCTAAGACCAGGGTGCCGGCATGGCTGGGTTCAGTGAGGACTGTCTTCTGGGTTGCAAACTGCCCACTTCTTGTGTCCTCACATGGTGGGAAGAGAGCTAGTTGGCTCTCTGGCCTCTTTTTAAGTTCTCATTCATGAGGGCTCCACCTTCATGACCTCATCACCGCCCCAAGGCCTCATCTCCAAATATCCCACTGGAGATTCGATTTCAACATAGGACTTTTCAAGGAACACAAACATTCAGTCCATGACATGTTAAGTATAGTTCTTTTCTCATTAGTCCATGCCATTGGAAATACTGGCCTGGGACTGCAATTCACATGTTCCCAGAACTCAGTGGTTGGGGGTAACATTCCAATTATCCTATCCATCTTTTAAAAAATATCACCAAAATGGAACTGCGAGATTGAACCATTCTCATTGAGAAGCTTTATACCAAAGATAAGAAACACTAACTACCTATTTAATTCTAACCGCCCCCCTTAACCGTGCTAAACTCTCAGGGTGAGTAGAAAGATGCTCTCCGATTGAAAAGACGATTGCCACCAGCCTTCCACTCCCATGAGCTCCCTCAGCGTGTGAAGGAGGGTGCAGAAGCTCTGTGTTTGTTCTGGAAGGTTCTTGGAAAGCGCTGGGATCATGACTTTCCCACTGGGGCTGGCACCTTGTGCACACATAGCAGCTGTGAGTTAAGAGACACCTGAAGCTACTTTTGGAACCTCATTTCTACCCAAAAATTGGTTATAGGGGGAAAAAAGATTTAAGCAAGTTAACCAGTAAGCTATGTTACACATGTTCCTATTGAAACAAACAGGGATATGTTGTGCAGTAAAACCTAAAACTCACCTGCATGTTGAAGATAAACTGCAGACTTCAAGGAAGCGGTTTTAGTGGGTGGCTTCAGGCCTAGCCCCAGCTCCCAGGCCCCTTGAGGCAACTTGAGTAAGTAAAGTTTGAGAAACTAAACGATTAATCACTCCTGCCGCGGGCAAGCAGGGCAAAGCCCATTAGAAGATCTTGTTCCAGGTATGCTCCACTACTCATTAGGCTTATTTTCAATCAAAGCCAGATGCCCCACGGGGGATGAGCTGCAGAGACTCTCAGAAATACACTCCATGTTAGTGCTCTACGTGTAGGCAGAAAAGGTTTGTTTATCAAAGCAAATGCTTCCAAGAACCTCCTGCTTTTCAAAACTTTTGGTTCTCTGGTTGAATAATGGGGAGTGCCTATATGAACTTGTGCCTATATTTAATTACCTTTAAAAAACAAAACAAAACACCTGGTAGTTTTTCAGCTAAGGGGTAGAAGTTTGGGATCAGAAGTGTGGTGGACAGGGAACCCCTGAATTCCCAAAGATGCAGCTCAGATATTCAACATTAGGACTCAGGAGTCATACAAGACCAAGGACAACGTTCAGGGGCTACCTCCCCATCCTCTGGCCTTCCCTACTCACTCACAGACACGAGTTCAGGAACAAGGATATGGGCTCCCACCTCTGTGCTTGTCACTCACCATCAAACGCTGGATGTCCTATCATCAACTAGAGTGCCCCGCCTGTGTGGGCTGGAAGACAGCTGCGCAGCCGTAGGCTAGCCAGCAGCTTCTGTGGCCGGGAGAAGAGGGAGCTAATCCCCTTGCAGGCTGCTTTCTTTCAGCGTCTGGGGGCAATATGTCCCCTGCAGAGTCAAAGACTGCCCGTCACCTCCCATAGTGGGTCAGTAACATCAGCCAAGAGCACACACGTTGAGCATGCAGCGTGCACTTGCTGAGGTTCCTTCACAGATACCAGTGCTCTGTAGATCCAGGAGAGACTCAAAGGAAAGAACTGTCTCAACAGAAGATAACTGAGTCGAGAGCCTATGAGAACAGTCCCGAAGCCTCCATGTTCATGCATGAGAACACGGGAAACGAATCCTGGGGCCTGCTCTGGGCCAGGCTCAGTGCTGGAGCTGAGGGGAGAGACAGAGACGAGGAAGAGAAGTATCATCTAGCCAGAAAGACTAACCTACAAACAATGACAGGTAACTCTGGGGAGATTAAGAGAGCGGCCTCCACACATAATGTTAGAGGGGCTCCTTGCCTGGGGGGTGAGAATTATGAAAAGCTGCCTGAAAGACCAAAAATCTGGGGACCTAAGAGGTGAGGGCAGTGTTTCCAAAACTTGAGCCGTTTGAGTAGCGTCCTCACAGATGTTGCCATGTCTCTATCTCACCTGTTCCAGCATTTAGTTTAAATAGAGTAACTCCAAAAATAAATATGTGTCTTTGAAGGGAAGCTTTCATGACAATAATTGGAAAACTTGTACAGTTTTTCATAAATAGAAGGTCACAATGAATGAAAGCAAAATGATGTCATTGAGTTCCAGCCAGGTCCAGTTAGTTTATCTATTCTATGAAAAGGTCTGACCCTGAGGCCTGGGCCCACTTTCTCTCTGTTAGCGCGTGTGAAGGAGGTGTTAAGGACAAGCTAACACCAAACTGAGGTTTTCAAACTTCTGTGAGCAAAAGACGTACATGAGTACAGAAAAGGGTAATTTACACACCGTAATTCAGTGTCACTTCATGGGTATGAAAATAAAACCCACATTGCCTTTCCCACGCTTTAAAAAAATCCTGGATTCATTTTAATGCTTTTGTTAGGTCTAGGGGGCCTGGAACAATTGAACCCAAACAAACATAGGCTAGACGTGATGGAAGAAAGGCGAAAGGGTAAACGTGGGAGCTGGGCAGCAGGAGAATGTTTTCACAGTGGAAGAGTAAAACCTGAACAGGATCGCCCCATCTGATCACCCTTTTCTGGCTTTAATAATGCTCAACTAGGTCTGTGGTAGAAATAATTTTTAATTGAATCGAAATGCTTTGATCCTCTTTTCATAACCCTACTGAATTATAATAAGATTTTGAAAACCCTTCGTGTGGAAGGAAACAAAAGGAAGAATTCTTTAGAGGAGGTTGCTGTAACACTTACCATATTGCAGGGTAATCCTGTGTTTATGTCGGTCTCCCAGTCATAGTGAGACGCCTCTGGGCAGGGATCTCCTGTTACTTTTCTCTGTTCCCTGAGTATGTGGTAAATGAAGACTGTGGGGGAAGGGGATTCGATATAGTGCTCAGCGTTTGTTGTGTGAATGGGCCCACCCAGTAGAGTGGTGGGAGGGGAAGAAAAAAAAAATCAAATACTTTAGTATGCATCTGACTTATGTTTTTTTTGGTTTTTTTTTAAGATTTATTTATTGTTTTTGACAGCGAGAGAGATACAGAGACAGAGACAGAGAGAAGGGGGAGGGCCCAGAACAGTCTCCATAGTTGCACATCATTGGTTTTTCCACACAGTTTCATTCCACAGGTGGGCGGGGCTGCACAGGGCAGGAAGGTGGGCCGGGATCTCACCCCCGTGAGAACCGAAGTCGGGGAACTTCCCAGTTCAGCATATGGGTCTGCACGGGGCCAGGGCAGGGGCCGGGATTCGATCCTCGGTCCCCGGGGGCTACAAAGTGAGCGCCTAACCCACTGAACCATCCCGGCTTCCCCATTATGTTTTCTTAATGTCAAACAACGTAGCAGGATAATCAATTTGAGTTTAGACAGAATCGAATTCTCACCTACAAAGTGATGATAATAATAGCACCTGCTTCACTGGGTTGGTAAAGGGTGTCCCAAAATTCACGCAAGATTTGAATTTTGCGTCATTTGTGCGGTAAAGTGTTGCCAACAACAACAACAAAAGACAGCTGACAGTTCAGGATTATTAAAAATGGAGTGCTACACGAAAGAACAATGCATTTTCATTGTTGAGCAATGAAAATTTACAATTTTTAATTATAAGCCTGTGTTTTCTATCAAAATAACTTCTTGCGTGAATTTTGGGACACCCTTTATAAGGATTACATGAGTTCATAGATGTAAAATGATTATAACTATGTGCTAGCACATAGTAAACACTTAGTTGATAGTAGCTATCATTCTTATTGTTATTGATATAATTACACCCATGAATTATCAAATGTTTAGATATAGTGGACATTGTTTCAGCTGCCCATAATCTACTATCCTTTCTTCAGGTAGTATCACCCTCATTTTCCTTGGGGGAACCACTTTTCTCCTACCCTCAATCCATGTGATTTGGGCCAAGTGGGCTTCACATAGTGGTGGCAACAATGGGCACGTGACCCAGACCTGGCCAGTCAGTGCAGCCCAGACTCCTGGCTACAGTTGGCTCAGTCATGGGCACATGGCTCAACCAAGTCAATGAGACTTGATCCCAGGACCTGTGCTGGAGATTTTGAGAAAGAGGAACTCTTTTCTGCTGGGCAGTCTTGCCTTGTGGAGACCTAGAATTCTCCTAGGTGTAGTCTGGCATTGTTATGGGAGGCATTTGGGGCAACTAACAAATAGATGCCTTATTCCTTGTATACCTTGAGACTCTCTAGAGGGAACATATAAGTCAGTTCTGGGCTCCATGTTTCTGTTGTCAGAAAGTATGTAATTTCAGCTAGGTGGGCTATGAGGTAAGGATTTCATGTTTACCACTGCTTGCTTTTAAATGCAGCAAAAATACTAAGCTCTACCCACCTATAGCTATGATACACAAATGCTCCGTGTATCTTTGCCGCTTAAAGCCTCACCTTCCCAAGGTAAAGTTGAAACCCTTTATCTTGGCACACGGTTCTCCAAGAGTGTGCCAAGCAATGTTCTGTAGGTGCTTGGGAGCCAAAAATAAATAAAACTTGCTTTCTACCCTCAAGCAAGAGAAGCCCAACTCAAACAGGCTTACGGGGACTAAAATTAAAATTGACTTACGGAGCTGAAAATTCCAAGGATCAGACTCAGGCATTACTGGATCGGTTCCCATGATTTTCAGGGCTCGATTTTTTTTGCTCTTAGCTAGATTTTCCTCTCTACTGACTTTCCTCTTGGGTAGGCTCTCTCCTATTGGCAACTGGGCCCAATTTTCCCCCTTATGAGAGCTCTAAGCAGCTCCAAATTCACTTCCTCGCAAGTTCGTATTCAGAAAAAAAGATATTCTTTCTTCTAAACTGTTGTTAAAAAAAAAAAAGTCCTAAATCTGACTCCCATTGGCCCAAATTGAATCACATGCTCACCCTAAGTGCATCATGGGTTTAGAATATGCTGATTGGCTCAAATCTGGATCTCAGCACCCCGGTGGAGTAGGGGATGGGGTCATGTTGCCAGATGGGATGCAAGCAGAGGACTCAAGCTGTGTGTGTGCGCAGCAGGCTGGGATCTCTGGCGGCACCTTTACCCAATGAGAAGAACATAGCCTGCTCAGCATGTTTCTCCAAGGAGAATGACAGACTCCTGAGACAAACCTTGACCTGGAGCAAATTCCGATTGACCCAACTGATACTAGCTAGCCCCAGCTGACCTGCGGACACACACGGAGCCACAAATGATTTGGAAATAATTTCCAAACCTGTAGAGAAGTTGCAAAAGTAGTGCAAAGAACATCTTTATCTGGATTTACCTGTTGTTAACATTTTGCCCCATTTGCTTTATTATGTGTCCTCCTGATATATGTTTTTTCCTGAAACATTTGAGAATAAGTTACATATATCATATATGTTTACCCCTAAATGCATCAGTGTGTTTTACCTAAGAATAAAAAAAGTACCTGTCATAATCACAGAGCAATTATTAACTGCAGGAAATTTCATACTGATAATATTTTATTTATTCTACCATTTATATTTCTCTTTTTATCAGTTGACCCAATAATACCCTTTATAGAATCATGTCTCTTTGGTCTCCTGTAATCTGGAATAGCTTCCCAGCTGTTGTTTGATTTTAATGGCATTGACATTTAAAAAGATACAGCCTCTCTCCTCTATTTATTATCAAATGTCCACCATTTGTATTTGACTGAAATTTCCTCAAGATTCCATTCATGCTATACATCTGCAATCAGAGTCCTACAAAAGTTATTCTCAGGGAATCCTATGTGGAGTCACACGATGTCCATTTGATTATTTGGTGACATTATTTGCATTTTGTTCTTCTGTATTATTACTATTTTCTGCTTGCGATTAATAAGCAGTCTGTGGGGTGGTTATATATTAAGACAATGCAAATATCCAGCTCCTCATCAAAATTTCCTTCGTCTATCTAGCATCCATTGATGATTTTTGCCTGGATCAGTCTTTGTATTAGATCAGGCTGATATAGCAGAATACCATAGACTAGTAGTTTAAACAACCAACATTTATTCCTCACACTGCTGGAGGCTGGAAGTCTGAGATCTGGTGAGAGCCCTGTTCTCTGTCTCCTCACATTACAGAGAGGGAAACGGACTAGCTCTCTTCCTCTTCTTACAGGACACTAAGCCCATCATGGGCCTCCACTCTCATGATGACCTCAGTGTCCTTGTAAGAAGCGGGCTCTAAGGCATTTGGACACTGCTTGTAATTATGATTACAAGTATGTGAGGGCTTCAACATGTGAATTTGGGTTAGGGAGACACAAACGTTCAGTCCGTAGCAACTATTATAGTTGAAAAGTGATGATTTTCCAACTCTAGCACTTCCTTCAGCTCCAAACCCACTCTTCATTGCCTGCTCTGTGAAAATGGGTATGGGCCCTTTGACAATGTTTAGCTTTGACAGTAGAGGGCACTGGAGAGACGCTGCAGGAGGAGCTCCCACTCTGTCACTCAGTAGGCTCCCTCAGTGTGGGTACAGGCTCCTGGGATGTGCGCAGCCTGCCCATTGCCCAGCTCCTGCAAGACACAAGAGCCCACGACACCTAGCAGGCAGCAGCTCCCCCAGCCAGCGCCCCCTCAGGCAGAGTCCTAGCAGAATGACTCTGGGGAGATACCGCCCATGAGCAACTTGCCTACAGGACAGATTTCCAGCCAGTCCTGGAGAGTGGGTCTTTAGATATTTCCCTGATGTGTCACCAGAGACACCTCTCCTCTATTCCCCAGACCAGGGCCACGCCCTCTTTGAGAAGGTCTGGTTCTTAACCCTACCATAGAAGGGCCTTGTCCTTAAGCATACTATCTCAGCCCTGGGGGTGTGGCTAGTTCTTAGCCAGCCTTTATTTATTTATTTATTTATTTATCTTTTAAGATTTATTTTATTGTTTGAGAGAAGGTGAGAGAGAAAGAGAGAGAGAGAGACAGAGAGAAGGGGAGAAGGCCCAGAGCAGTCTCCATAGTTGTACATCATTCGTTGTGACATAGTTTCATTCCACACAGGTGGATATGGGGTCACACAGGGCAAGAACTGAACCCAGGTGCATGGGAGGCAAGAACCTTCACCACCACAGTGAGATATCACTGCATACCCAACAAGGTGGCTATAGCAGTAGTAATAATAATAATCCCCTTTGTAATAAATAATAATAAATAAAAATTCTCTTTAACACAACATGATTATCATCTATTTAGAAAATTCTGGGGAAGCCATGATGACTTAGTGGGTTGAGCACTCATTTTGCAGCCTCAGGGTTCAAGGATCGAATCCCAGCCCTGGCCCATGAAAACCCAAGTGATGAATTGGGGTGTACCCCCAGTTTGGTTTTCACTGGGGCAAGCTTCCTATGTGGGAGGCCCCTGGTTCAGTTCCTGCCCCTGATGGGCTGGTTTCTGCCCTGCACAGCCCCGCGCCCACCTGTGTGGAACGGAACTCTGTAAAAACTAATGGCGTGCAGCTATGGAGACTGCTGTCCCCTTCTCCTTCTCTCTGTCTCTCTCTGTTTCTCTCTCTGTCAAAAACAATAAAAATAGGGGAAGCCGGGATGGCTCGGTGGGTTGAGTGCTCACTTTGCAGCACCGGGGACTAGGGATCGAATCCCAGCCCCGGCCTGTGCAGAACCATATGCTGAACTGGGAGCTCCCCCAGTTCAGTTCTCTCTCTGTCTCTGTCTCTCTCTCTCTGTCAAAAACCAAATAAATAAATATTTTAAAAAAAAAAAAAAAAAAAAACAAAAAAAAAAAACAATAAAAATAAATCTTTAAAAGAAGAGAAAATTCAATGAAATTTCTAAAAGAGCTACTAGAACTAATACATGATTTAGCAAGGTTTCAGGATACAAGATCAACATACAAAAATCAATTGTATTTCTGTGTGTTAGCAACAATTAGTAATTGGAATTACAAAAACAATGCCATTTTTGATAGCATAAAATAATGAAGTCTTTAGGGTTATATCTGATAAAAGATGTATGCAAGACCTGTGCACTTAAAACTGCAAAGCACTGCTGAGTGAAATTAAAGAGTAAATAGAGAAATACTGTGTTCATGGGTTGAAAGATTCAATATTGTTAATATGATAATTTTCCCAAAATGTATTTATAGATTCAATGAAACTTAACCCTTTTAGTGCTACCTTCTGCCAGTGGTACTAGCCAGAAATGCAAAGGGTAATTTAATAAAATGTATCACCTTAGGAAAAAAACATTATGAAGTTATTTTTTTTAGATATCCATATGCAGTTTTTTTTTAGTTTTATATAAATTGAATTAGATAATAATACTATTCTTTTATACTGTCTGAAAAAGAAATGTAATTATTTCAGTCATACATCATACAAGAAAAAATATAATAAGTTATAGCGCTTTTAACTGTGGTCTATATATTAGCCGATATCTCGGCCCACCATACTTTTTGCCTGAGATGCAAAAGCCAATATATTGGCCCGTCACACTAAAAGGGTTAATAAAAATCCCAGTAGTTTTTTGGTAGAAATTGAAAAGATGATTCTAAAATTTGATATGAAAATGCAAAAAACCTAGTTTTTAAAACTACTTTGAAAAGGAAGAACAAAGTTAGAGGGTTAATACAACCTGAATTCAAGACTTATTCTAAAGCTACAGTAATCAAGACAGTGTGGTGCTGGCATTAATAGGAGATGCCAGGATAGCTCAGCAGGTTGAGCGCTTGCCTTGAAACTTGTAAGGTCCGGGGATCGGTCCCGGCCCTGGCCTGTGCAAACGCATATGCTGAACTGCGGTGTAACTGGAGATATAGCAATGAGAAACAAATCCAGTTATAAATAGCATAACTTGCAAGTTATTTATAATAGCATGCAAAAGAACAAAACACGTAGCAGTAAACGTAACAAAAGGACTACACTACAAGTCTTGTACACTGAAAACAACAAATATCATTGAAAAGAATTTAAGACATAAAAAGGTGGAAAAACATCCATGTTCCTGAATTGGAAGGTTATGTTATTAAGATGGCAATACTCACCAAATTAATCTACAGATTACTCAACAAAATTATAGCTGTTTTTTTTGTGTGTATGTTTTGTTTTTTTTTAAGAAATGGACAAGCTGATAAAATCCATACAGAGATGTAAAGGACCCAATTAGCCAAAATAAAAGAACTTCTTAACTTCAAAACATACTATAACTTGGTTGGCCCTATGCCAAACTGTGAAATGAAACTATGTCCAGGACTGATGACAGACAACTATGAAGACTGCTCTGGGCCCTTCTCATTTGTTTTCTTTGTCTCTCTCTCACTCTCTGTTTCTCTGTTTCTCTCTCTCTTTCTTTCTCTCTCTGACTCTCTCAGTGAAAAACAATAAAAATAAATCTAAGGGGAAAAAAAACAACTTTACTATTCAGCTGCAGAAATCCACAATGTGGTTCTGGCATAAGGATAGACATAAAGACCAATGGAATAGAACTGTGAGTTCAGAAATAAAATCTATCATTAATGGCTAACTGATTTTCAGTGAGGGTGCCAAGACAATTAAACAGGGGGAGGGCAAGAGAGAGTCTTTTCAACAAATGCTGGAATACTGGAAATTCACATGCAAAAGAATGGACCCCTACATCATACCGTATACAAAAATTAACTCCAAGTAGATTGAAGAATTAAAAGTGAGAGCTAAAACTATAAAACTTTTAGAGAAAAACAGGGATACACCTTCATGACCTTGGATTAGACAATGGTTTCTTAGATATGAGCCTCAAAGCATAAGAAACCAAAGAAAAAATAGGTACATGGACTTTATCAAAACTAAAAACTTTCATGGTTCACAGGGCACTATCAAGAAAAGCTGAAAGACAAACCAGAATGGGGAAAAATATTTGCAAATCATGTATCTGTTAAAGGACTCGTGATAAGAGTATATTAAGAACTCTTACAACTCAATATAAAAAGAAAAATAATCCTATTTAAAAATGGAAAGGGGATGACGGGATAGCTCAACCAGTTGAGTGCTTGCTTTGCAACTGCAAGGTCCTGGGGATCAGATCCCCGGCCCCGGCCCATGCAAACCCCTATGCTGAACTGGGACGTGCCTCCCATGTGGAAGGCTACCAGTTCAGTTCCCGCCCCTCGCGGCTGGCCCCACCTCCACCTGTGTGGAATGAAACTATGTCACAACTAATGATGTACAACTATGGGGACTGCTCTGTCTCCCCACCCCCACCCCTGCCCTTCTCTTTATCTCTCTGCCTCTGTTTCTCTCTCTCAAACAAATCTTTAAAAAATATATAAAAATAAATAAAAATGGGCATAAGATCTAAGTAGAAATTAACCCCCAAACAGAAATCAGTCTGGTCAATGAGCAAATGAAGATGCAGTATTATGAGTCATTAGGGAAATGCAAGTAGAAACTACAATGAGATATTCTACATATCCAATAGCTGCACTATTTTACATTCCCTTATAAATTGTTGGTGGGCATATAAAATAGAGCAGCCATTTTGGAAAAGAGTGTACCAATTCCTCAGAAAGTTAAAGACAGAGTTACTGTATGACCAAGCAATTCCATTCCTAGGTATATACCCAAAACATACATCCACACAAAACCTTGTACCTGAATGTTCATAACAGCTTTATTCATAACAGCCAAAATGGAAATAACACAAATGCCCATCAACTAATGAATGGATAAACAAAACGTGGTCTAGTCACACAATGATAAGAGAAGAATGAAGGACTGACACATAATAGAACACGGATGAATCTTGAAAACATTACGCTACATGAAAGGAGCTAGTCAAAAAGACCAGATAGAATTCTGTTTAAATCAAATGTCCAGAAGGGGCATATTTATTGAGACAAAAAAAGAAAAGGGGAAAAAAAAAAAGAAAAGAGATTAGGATTGCGGCTGGGCATTGGGAAGGAAATGGGGAGTAACTGTTATAGGTACAGAGTTTCTTTTGGGGGTGATAAAAATGCTCTGAAATTGTGAAGATACTAAAGAACATTGAATTATACACTTTAAGTTGGTGAAATGGATGGCATATGAATTATATCTCAATAAAGATGTAAAAAATAGAAAAGTTCCCAAGTGCCCACACCCACACATAAAGAATGCAGTTTCTATAGGTCTTAAGTGGATTAGGCCATGCAGTAAGTCTAGACAGGTGAAGCTAGATGTAAATAGGAGAGTTAATAGAGTCTATCCCCCTGCCCCACCCACCCCCCCACCACACACAATTTCAGAGCATTATAATGGCCCAGTTTTACAGGCCAGAAACAAAGCTATATAGAAATTTAAGGTCATATAGCTAGAACAGGATGGAATTCAAATAACCTAGGTCCTAGGAGGTTGAAAGCAGAGCGAGGGGGCCCTTAACCACCACATTACTCATCTCCCAGAAACTTGTGTCTCTGTTCTAAGATAAAGGCAAGACAGAGAACACCCATAGCTGAGAATCTCTCAGCGTGATTGCTCTCTTCCTAGAGACAACTCCACGGTGCTCATCAGAAAGCACTCATCACTTGGGTGACTACCATCTGTTTAATAGACATCGTGGAAGTCTTGGTTTCAGCAATTTCTAGAGCAAAATTCAGGACAAAGCAAGGCCTTTGAAGATACTCAGCATGCAGCTTCTCTCCTTCGGGGGAGAAATGTCTGTCTGCCTACGTGAATAACTTAGCTGAGAATGATCTGATAGAAGGTTCTGTGTACAGGGCTTGAATCTCAGAGTAACCTCTGCAGACTCAGAAAAATGTAAATATACAAACTCTTTTGAACGTTCATGACTGCCCAGGACAACACTAATTTATGAGAATACATTTAACAGAGCAGACTTCTGTTTCTCACAAGACATTTCTGTGCTTTAAGGTGAGTATGGGGTTTCATTTGTTGAGCCCTCATTTTTATCTTATTCTCTAATGAATATAAGGACCGAAATCTGCATTTTGGACTACTTCTGTGAGCTAGATTCCCCAAGTCAAAGTGTGTGAACATTTTTAAAGGCTCTTGAACCTCCTTGCCAAGTTGCTTTGCAAAACGACTGAGCCAATTTACACTCCCACCAGCAGTGTATGGAAATATATTTAAATGCAAATTCTAAGCAGCAGAGAATCTCTTCCTTAGGTATTTCACTTAAAAATTTTTGTTTTTAATGCTAAGCAAAAAGTGATCCAGGATGTTACAAAAAAAGAAATTGTCTGATAGGAAAAATGGAGCAGACAGTTGAAACAGCTCCTAGGCAGAAGCTTTGGAAGGTCCAAGCAGGATGATGAAATTTTTCAGGCATCATAGCAAGAGGCACAATTCTGAAGGGATTATTAACAATTTGGCTTAGACTGGGGATAGCAGCCGCCAAGAATGCCGGACGTGGTCAATGTACCAAATTCTAGTTTAGAAGAAGCACCGGCATTTATTTATACTTCACGTTGTTCTAAAGACGATTTAAGATTCCTAAAAGAGGGGGAAGTAGCATTGTGTCTAAATAATCTTCTGAAAATGAAACAAACCCACGCCCCTTGAACTACGGTCAGCGTTTTATCTCTCCCTACACGGGATGCCTCGCCTCTGCAATCCGAGTTCAGCTTGCACTTTACAACCGCAAGGACCGCCTCTAATAATGGGGCACAGTGATTTTAGGGGGCCTGGGGGTGGGATAGGCAAGGGGAAGCCCAGCTTCGGCGTACCAGCCCTCTGAACTCTTATCTACACAAATCCCAAGGGTGCTGGGACCTCACCCTTTGAACCAGGACGCCTGCCAGTGACTTGGGAAGCCGCCCCCACCGTCCCCGCCTGGGAGTCTTCCATGGCTACGTCTCTGTGCCCCTCTCCCACCCAAAGGGAGCTGATGCGGGAGAGGAAGGCAGGAGCTCGGCTCTGCCCTTTTCCACTTGTTTTTCACTTTTGTTTCTCCCTTCCCGCTCGCTCTCCCTTCTCCCCCTCTCCCGAGCCACCTTTCCCGGCCTCCTCGCCCGGACGGATCCGCGTCTCCGCTTTCTTCCCTCGGGTTCAGCGATTCCCCTGCTCGCCTCGCCTCTCCTCTCCCCCCGCCCACCAGGCTCGCGGGCTCGCCCTCAGCCAATCAGCGCGCGGCCTCCCGCGGCCCCGCCCCCGGCCCCGCCCCCAGGCGGTTCCGGGCGGGCCGTGCCGAGCCGGGGCTGCGGCGCGGTGGGCGGCGCCGCGGGGCGGGGGCCGATGGGGCCTGGCGGGCGGGCGGCGCGGGCGCGGGGCTCGCTGGGACGCGGGCGTGCAGGGCTGTGAGGGGGCGAGGCGGGCGCTGCGGCGCGCCCGGGATGGGCCAGCCCCGGCCTGGCGGCGCTGAGCCGGAGGCGGGGGCGGCGCGCGGGCCGGGCCTGCGGGGCGGGCGGCCCGGGGGCTGAGACCGAAGTGGGCGCGGAGGAAGGGGCCGAGCCTCGGCGGTGGGTGGAGCGGCGAGGGGGGCGGAGGCTGGGCCTCGGCGGGCGAGCGGGGCGGCGCGCCGGTCCGGAGCTCGGCGGCGCCTGGAGCGGCTGAGGCGGCGGCGGCGGCGGGCCCGGACGAGCGCCCGGAGGTGGCGGACGAGGCGCCGGGGGCCCCCATGGGCGGGTGTGTGGGCGCCCAGCACGACTCCTCGGGCAGCCTCAACGAGAACTCGGAGGGCACCGGAGGTAGGTGAGCGCCAGGGGGCAGCCTCGGCCCCCCATTGTTCCCGGCCAGGCCCGGCCACCTGTCCCGGGCCCCGCGGGCAGCGCGGCCGGGGGGCCCCCGCGCCCCTTTGTCATCCCCTCCGCCACGTCACTCGCCGCGCCCCGCTTCCGGTAGCCCTGCCGGCCGCGGGGTCGCCCCCATCCTTCTCTGCCCACCCCCCACCCCCGAGAAAAGTCCTCCGCGCGCCGGGGATGGAGCCCTCGGCCTCCTGACCCCGCCGCCTCGGGGAACTCGGACCAGAAACTGCCTGTCTGGCCACCCCAGTCCCTCTCCAGGCCGTTTAATTATTCAGGAGCAGGATGGCGGCGCCGGGGCTGCAGACAAGCGAATTGATGGGGGTTGGGGGGCGGCTGGGGAGCGGAGCCTCATGCCTCCCCTCCGACGGGCCCCGCCACATCTCCCCGCACCCTTCCTTGTTCAGCGGAGTTGGCTGGTCTCAGCTTTCCTGAGTTTCGGGTGACAGCTGCCCTGGTTGGTTCCAGTTTGGCCATTTAAACCTGCAAGTTTCTGGAGCCTGGTTGGGGGACGTCTCGAGTGGCCACAGGCATTATTTTAACGAGGGGTGGAGGAGCGGTCTGCCCGAGCACGACGTGGCTTCTCGCTGCTGCGCGGGGGCTCTGGGCCAGCTTGCTGTCGGGGTGGCTAGTCAAGTTCCTGGCTCGCTTACGTAAAAGAGAATATGTGGGGTAAAAGTACAAACTCACAGTGGTCTGACTTTCCATTAGGATCAGTACTTGGAAAGTTTTCTAACTCGGGACGCACTTTATTCCACTGTACATAATAGTTTAATTCAATCGGTGTTGTAGTATACAAGCATAATAAAATTAATTCCACCTTTACTTAAATGACCTTTTGCTGAGTCCATTCTATAGCTTATGTGCAGGTTAGAATTTAAAGAAGAAACAGCTTCTAGGAATAGTGAAGGTGACAGTGTTGGTTTTGTTGCAGCCTTATGTGTGATGGATGTCTCAAAATGCGAGGCATAGTTATAAGTTCCTAAATTACATTGTTTGGGGATTAAAGGGGCTACAGCTTTTTCTTAACATACTAACGTTTAGTCGTTGCTTCCCCTGCTACTTAAGCTCCATCTATAAATCATGTACATCTAACTTTTGGCTGATGAATTTCCTGAATTACATGATGTGTAACCATGCCACTTCATTAAAATCTGTGGGTATCCTGTATGACTAAATTCTGGGCAAATAGTTTTAAGAGCTCAATGAAATATTTCTTGAAAAAACTGACCATGGAAATGCTACATTATAGTGCATTTCCAGTCATAGCATTATTACTTGCTGGCACATTGACAATGAGATCCTCAGTGACAACAAAGCAGGAAGATAAAGGGGCATGATATAAAACACTTGAGTCAAGGTCAAATGGGGAGGGGTCACAGTGAATATTTCTGATATTGAGGTAGTCATTAATTGTACCCAAGTATATTATATTAGTACTTGTTATAGGTGGTGTTTAGTTTTAATTGATTTTTTTCAAACGCTTATTTTAAAATTTTAATAAACATTTTTTTCTCTTTTTGGTAATGAACTTGAGCCAATTTACTTAAGCCTTTTGGTAATGTGACTTTTGACCAGCCGGGCATTATTATATTAGCATGGGCTTTTAAAAGCATGAAGTCTTACTTAGCTTTTGGTAATTTATTACCAGTGGTATCTAGTTAGATACCACTGGTATCTAACTTTGAGAACTGAGTTCTCTGGATCTTACTTAAGTTGAGCTGTATCTTTCCAAATTAAAATTTAGGAAAAAGGAACGTCGTCAACTACCAAACCTCTTTATTTTCCTCTGGAGAGAAGGCATGGCCCTGATATCACAGGGTGGAAGAAGGAGCCATATGGGATGAAAGATTATTTCTAGAATTTAGTTATGGAAGACTTTATTCTCCATTGTTGTCATGATAGTTAAAAGTTAATAGTGGTTTAAAGGAATTAGCTCAGGTGAGTGTTTCAATTCAGCATGTTAAAATAGTTCTTGTTTATTACCGTAGGTTTTTGTCGGGAAGGGAAAGACTATTTTTCCCGAGGGTGTTGGCACAGATCCTTCATATTTCAAACATACGGTAGTGGTTAGTAGTTTTAATTTCGATGTACTGGGTTGTGAAAAATTCTTTTATAATATGGAGTAAAATATTGCCGCCTGATGATATTCATGACATGTAATATTTTCATGACAGATTTAATTATATTCATAATGTTGTGCAGGCATCACCATTTTAGAATGGCTAGTACTTGTGTGTATATGGAGAAAAATGTCCCTATTAGATGGACTACTTCTTTGAAGAAATTTGAGGAATTTTTGCAAAAGACCATAAAATGTGATATTGATTTAATTCACATTAGAAGATTTGTGTTATCTGTTGTTTTGGGATCATTTGTATTAATAGTGTCTTCCCCTGTCTTACGAGTATGTTGCCTAGAAATTGAGTTTTTGAGTTTCAGCTACTTTGACCATTTTTTAATGCCTAATTTTAATCAAGACAGGTATATTATAGAAGTAGATTATTTAACAGTTCTCTCCAAGCTTTCATGCTCTTAGGATTTTCAGTTGTTTTGACATTTTTCCATAGCATATCCTGTACGGCTCTCTGCCTTATTATGATGAGATTGTGATGCTGGGATTGGTACTTAAAATATCTAGACAGGCTTTAGCCTGTGGCATTTGCTAAAGAATGAAATCTCTTACGATTTTTTTAAAGTAAGAAATATGTGGAGAAAAATATGAAAATGAAATTAACTGAAGACAACCTAAGAACTGTTTATTTTTTTCACCTCTTTAATGACCGTAGTGATGTACAGTCTGTATTTGCACTTTCTGGGAGTGTCGTTTATTGAATACATTCCATGATATCCCAAGATTGACCCTGGTGATCACGAGCTTCCAGATTTACAGAGATACTGTATTCTGCCATGTATAATGTGCACTTGATTGCCAAAACTTGTGAGGGAAAAATAAGGATACGCACTGTTAATGGGTAGTACTAATTCCGTATTTATATAAATATTTCAAATTTTTATGCTGAGTTAAAAGTATTACGTAAAATTACTTGTGCCATAATATGTTAAAAAACAAATGCTAAAATTCATTTATAATACAGAAAACAAATACCTAAATATAAATAAATAAAAATTTGAATTAAAAAATAGAAATGAGAGGAAGCAGGGATGGCTCAGCGGGTTAGGCGCTCGCTTTGCAGCCCCGGAGACCAGGGATCGAATCCCGGCTCCGGCCCAATGCGGACCCATATGCTGAACTGGGATGTGCTCCCAGTTCAGTTCTTGCCGGGGCCTATGTGGGAGCCCCTGGCCTAGTTCCTGCCCTGCGCAGCCCTGCGCCCACCTGTGGAGTGAAACTATATGGAAAGCTAATGCTGTCAACTATGGAGACTGCTCTGGGCCCTCCCCCTTCTCTCTGTCTCTCTCTATCTGTCTCTTTGTCTGTCAAAAAACCAATAAAAATAAGTCTTTAAAAAAAAAAAAAGAAATGAAAGATTTTTTTCCCCCTGAAAGTTTGGGCCAGAAACGTGGGTACACATTATGCACAAGAGCACATAATACACAGCAAAATATGGTAACTCAATGCTAGACATTCATTTCTTTATTTCAGAATGTCTCGAGAAGATGGCGTTCTTTTGAATGGCTGTTTATAGCAGCCTTGCATATACCTACTTGATGAGTAACAATAGTTTTTGAATAATGACAGCTACCATCTATCCAGTATTTATGATGTAACAGGCACTATGCTAAATGATTGTGCTCTCTCATTTAGTCTTCAACAACTCTGGGGAGTGGATAATATCAATTTTATAGATGGGTTGAAGCCAGGAAAAATGAAATAACTTACTTAACATGGCATGGCATATAAATGGCAGAATAACTTGAGCTCAAGGCTACAGTAAAATTTCTCTTTCTAGTTTCGTTTTTTAAATTGTAAAATGCATGTAAAATTTGCATTTGTAACCATTTTTAAGTGTACAATTCAATGGTGTTGATGATATTCACAGTATGCAGCTATGACCACTATGTATTTCCAAATTTTTTCAAACTCTGGATCCATTAAGCATGATCTTGCTCTTCTCTCCTCCCACCCCCTGGTAACCTCTAATGTATGTTTTTTCTTTTTGCCTATTCTAGATATTTCATATAAGAAGAACCATGCAACATTTATCCTTTTGTTTGTGATATATTTCACTTAGCATAATATCCTCCAGGTTCAATCAGAACTTTATCCTTTTTATGGCTGAATACTATCCCAGTGTATGTCATAGACCACGTTTTGTTTATCCATTCACCTGTTGGTGGACATTTGGGTTGTTTCTACTTTTGGGCATTGTGAATAATGTAGCTGTGAACTTTGGTGTACAAATAGCTGTTTGAGTCCCTGTTTTTTTTCTTTTGAAGTAGGCTGACCAGACTTACCATTTTAAATAGGACAGAAAACAACAGTACTGTCCTGTTTCAGATGGTACATCTGGTCAGCCTATTTTGGATATATACCTAGGAGTGGAATTGCTAGATGATACAGTAGTTTTATGTTTACCTTTTGGAGGAACTGCCAAACTTTTCCCAGGATGGGCATACCATTTTATACTCCTACTAGCAACGAATAAGGGTTCTGGTTTCTCCACATCTTCACTGACATTTGTTATTTCCTGCTTTTTAAAATTATAGCTAGTCTAGTGGTTTTGAAGTGGTATACCATTGTGGTTTGGGTTTGCATGTCTAATGACTGACTAGTGATGTTGAGCATCTTTTAATGTGCTTTTTTGACATTTGTGTATCTTCTTTGGAGAAATGTCTGTTTTAAGTTCTTTGTGTATTTTTTTGAGTTGTTTGGAACTTCTTTTTTTTTTTTTGAGTTGTAGTTCATTATATAGTATATTCTGTATATTAAATCCTAATCAGACATATGATTTGCAAGTATTTTCTTCCCCAAAGGTTATCCTTTTTCACTCTCTTGGTGGTGCCCTTTGATACACAAAAGATTTTTAAATTTTAATGAAGCCCAATTTATTTTTTCTTTTGTTGCCTGTGCATCTAGTTTCAGTTTTAAATATATATTTAATCCTCCAGTGATGGAGAAAGAATAAATCTATAACCAGTAATTTTTAAATCTTATAACTAACATTTGCTTCCTTCACTATGAATAGAGAGCTGTGTTAAGTTTATTTCCTATGGCTAATCTGGTGAAAAGGTTGGTTAGCAGTGAAATGGTTTTTAAAAATTTGGCAAAGGTAATTTATAAACTCCAACTTCTTCATCAAGACATGCTTGTTGTATGAGTATCTTCTAGGGATACATTTTGCAGTCATCAAGCATTGAATACCCACAATATGCCCAACATTTGTGTTGTTTGCTATCGGTCAAAAAAAAAGGAAGCATGATCCTACTTCTTGAGTATGCCAGAATCCTTTTTCAGGAAAGCCTAATAAACTATGCACACATGAAACAATTATAAAACACTATACAAACATATAAATATTGTAGGATAAACTGCAAGTGCTGAGGGTATAAAGGAAAACAAAATGATCTCAGCTGTTCAAAAGGTGTGAGGTGTGATCCCCTGGGAGCATGTTAGCAATGCAGAATCTCAGGCCCCAGCCCTGGCCTCCTGAATCAGAATCTGTATTTTAACAAGATTACCAAATGATCCCTATGCACATTAGTTTGAGAAGCACTGGTGTGGAATTGCTTACAGTGGGAAGAGAATAGAGCGAAGAACCCATTAGGGAAAAAAATGGCATGAATTGGGGATGTAGGCATATAAAAGAGAAAAAGAACATCCATGTTTTTGAACCTGGGAGACCAGGAATATTGAGGAAACTTGGCAGGTTTTGGTTTATAAGAAGGAACTATCTGGGGGAAGCCATAGTTCACCTTTCGGTATGTTAGGGATTAGTTGACAGAAGATTTTCAAGTTGAAACATTGTTTAGGATGGTACAGAAGTTCAGATACGAAACTCCTACTAGATTTAGATGGTCAGGATTACTATATTGGAATCACCTGGAGGGGGGGTTGACTGAAGGTGTAAAAATGAATGTTATACGTAAGTGAAAAGAGAAGGAAAGCACTAAGATTTAAGTCTCATGAAAATTTCACACTAGGGGGAGAAATGAGAAATCACCTCTCCTGATCATAGAACCATAGGACCATCAGTAGGTGCTTAGTAAACTAAATTTGGTTGAGTTATTGGAAAACAGGAAAACAGGTCTGCCTGTGACACTAATAGATCTGATTGTATTTGAACAGATCATTCTTAAAATTTCAGAAAATAATTTGGTTTGTTAACTTTTCATCCTAGTGTTATATTTGTAGAAATTCTAGCTGTAGTTTGTTACTCATATCCTAACACAAGATAGACTTCTTGGACATCCAACCCCATAATATACCAGTAGCCCTTTGAGGGTGGTATACTCCAGAGAAACCTGTTTTCTGAAAGACAATCAGTTACTTTTTCCACCAAGAATATCATGTGTATCTCTTCTTTAGTGTCCTATATATTACTTGTACACATATAACTTGGTTGTTTATTGAATTTTCTTATGCTTCTACTCTTGGGGCTATGCCTATAAGAAAAAAAATGAAGCGGAATTAAGCAAGGGGGACTGAAAATGTAGTCTCCTTTTATACCTACTGTGACAGGGCAAGTAAAATTCTTTCGTATTTTCTGGGTTGTTTAGCTCTGGTTCTTTATAAGAAGGGTGTATAAAATTTCATACCAAATAGAAAAAGACAGTTTTCTGATATTTGGAATAGGAACCATTTACTTGATTTAAAGCAGAAGGTGGCTGATTTTATTAGGAGTGGAGTTTTGGGGAGTAGACCAGAAGGAAAATAGGCAGCAAGTAGGTATAGGTTGGAAATACAGTCATACTCTGGGTGGATAGGTCTGGTAGGTATGAGAACTGAATTTAGGTCAGGGAAGCTAGAGATGGAAAATATTGGGATATGGGGGAAGCTGAATCCTCTTTGGGAAGAGATTTAAGCATTCCCATTTACATTAAAAATTGATATGGGATGTTGTAACTCCTGCCTAGTCACCTACCTTTCCATTGAGCTAGTCCTATTATTTTAAATTTTCTACCAAAGAATTGGTACTCTTTGATATTTTCTATATTTTTAGAAACATTTATACTCTATATATTATTTTATATGTAATATATTTCTATATAAATATTTATATTTATTTTCTATATTTTATATTTCAACATAAAGGGTTGAAATTTTTTCCCAGTTAAGATTATCTTGAATTTAAGTTGGAAAGGCATTTTTAAAGATTTTCACTATTTTCATATTAAATGGGCTGTTGCTTTTTATTTCTGATTTTATTTAGGAATCAATTGCTAGGGCTATATAGTAATACTATGAACAGATGCTTTAAGCCATTAGAAATGATAGGAATCTTCATTCTGATTTTTGAAAGCTGTGGTCTATATCACCTCTCTTACGGAGAAATAGTAATAGATGGATTTTATTTTTAAATCTGTCTTATTTGTTTACTGTAAATGTAAAACTTTGGCAGCACCTTGCTAGTATTAATAGTACTATACCCAAGTGAGTCTTCTAGTAAGAATGATTATTCAATATTAATCACTAGTAATAAGGAACTTTTACTTGTTAACATTACATGTTAATGATTAGTTATCTCTCTTTGTAACTTTTGACCAAAACATATTCTTTGCTTGTTGCAAGAAAGCATTAGATTGATTTTGGTAAGCAACATGATCATAATAATTGGGCATGTTGATCAACTTGCTGATTTAGTGATTCTCTCATTTTTCCTTACTGCAGATCACCTCAATGGTTCGTCTTCATTTGGTGGACCATTGCACCTGATTCTTCCCGCCGCCCCTTACCATCCCTACCCAGCTTTCTGCTTCTGCTTATCGGGCAGTACTAGGCTCCCAGCAAGTTCCTCATGATTCATTGGTAGTTCAAGAGCCATAGGTTGAGAATTTACTAACACTCATGTACTTAAAGGTGCATGTGTGTTGGCCAAGAACAATTAGCATGTTTTCGTCTTATATCAGCTACTTTGACTTGCAGTCAGCAAGAATCAAGTTTGTTTTTGAATATTCCATCCATGTATTGGGCTGAAGGCTAAATATTGTCCTGTGTATGTTGGGTGCCATATTTTTGCATGTTTGCAATATAACTTAGAAGTTTCCTTTATAGCTTGATTTTCTTTTCTTTTTTTTTAAAAGATTTATTTTATTGATTTTTGACAGAGAGAAACAGAGACAGAGAGAGACAGAGAGAAGGGGGAAGGCCCAGAGCAGTCTCCATAGTAGATGTTAGTTTTCCATATAGTTTCACTCCACAGGCGGGCACAGGGCTGCACAGGGCAGGAACTGGGCCAGGAGCCTCCCACATAGGTCCCAGCAAGAACTGAACTGGGGGCACACCCCAGTTCAGCATGTGGGTCCCCATGGGCCGGGGCCGGGATTTGATCCTCGGTCCTCAGGGCTTCAAAGCAAGCACTTTACCCGCTGAGCCATCCCAGCTTTCCCAGTATAGCTTGATTTTCTTAAGGATTTATTTTATTTTATTTTTGACAGAGACAGAGAGACAGAGAGACAGAGACAAGGGGGAGGGCCCAGAGCAGTCTCCATAGTTGTACGTCATCAGTTTTTGGCATTGTTTCATTCCACACAGGTGGGTGGGGCCTTGTAGAGTGGGAACTGGGTTGGGGGCCTCCCGAATGGGAGGCATGCCCCCTTGAGCCAGGGGCTGAACCAGGCAGGGAAGGGGGAAGGCGAGAACCAAACTGGGGGCCTCCTGCATGGGAAGCACACCTCAGTTCAGCATATGGGTCTGCATGGGCTGGGATTCGATCCTCAGTCCCTGGGGCTGCAAAGCAAGTGCTTAACCTGCTGAGCCATCTGGCTTTCCCTAGATCATCTTTATTAAGGTTATATCATATTCTTTTTTGGAACATTTTTAATGACAATTTTCAAGTATATTGAAAAGTTGAAAGACTAGCACAACAAATACTTAAATACTCATTACCTAGATTAAGCAAATACATTTACTTCACTGTTTGAAAGTGAATATGGATATCATGGCACTTCAACATGCATCTATTAAAAGTAAAGTTCTCCTACATATTTAACAATAATATCATTATCACTCCTAAGAAGATTAACTATTATTTCCTAAGATCTAGTGCACAATCAGAATTCCCCAATCACCAAAATGGTTTTTTTTTGGCCCCCCACCCCTCCTTTCTCCAAAATGTTTTATAGCTATTAAACTAGGAACTAATTACTGTTTAAACATTGTGTTTGTTTGTCTCTTTAAACTTTTAAAATCTGGAATAATCCTTCCCTGTTTTTTTCCCCTATGACATTGACTTTGTGAAGTCTTGTAGAATGTGCCACATTCTGGATTTGTCTGATTGCTTTCTGTGGTATCATTTAGTGTATTTTTCTTTTCTTTTCTTTTTTTTAATTGTTAAATTTATTAGGGTTTTATTGGTTAGTAAAAATTACATAGGTTCCAGGTGTACAACTCTACAGTGCTTTGTGTGTGTGTTACAATATGTGTTCACTACCTGGAGTCAGTAGTGTATTTTTCTAGCCCTCTGTATTTTCTGAAATCAAGTAGATCTATTTTTAATAGAACATGATTATTTAACCTCTGTTATAGGCTATAGTGGATACAAAATTCAGACTTTTCCCTGTTCTTTTCTGTTAACTTCCAATACTGGGTAATCTTTCATTACGGAATAAATCAGCCTTTTTTTTTTTTTTCATTTTTCCACCCCGAAATAGTCCTACCAATCTCTGAACTTCATAATACTATTATTAGAGTACTTATTCTCCTTCTCCCACCCCCTTCCCAACTTTATTGAGGAATAATTGACAAATATATTTAAAGTGTACAGTGTCATGATTTGACATACATATACACTGTGGAACTATTACCAAGATAAAGATTACACATTCATCACCTCACTTTTCGTGTGTGCGGTGAGAATGTTTAAGATCTATTCTCAGCAACTTTAAATTGTACAATGCTATACATTAGATCCTCAAAACTTATTTGTGTTATAACTGAAAGTTTGTACCCTTTGACCTACATCCCCCTTCACCCATTTTTACAGAAATCTTCTATCATGATTATTGCTGTACATTACTTCTCAGAATGTAAGCAGCATTGGACTTGGGATAGTCTTCACTTCTCTCATAATACTTTTAGGTTCAATTAGCAGTTGTGTAAAACACATCTTTGACTTTATAATGGTGTTAGGGAGAACATAATATTCCCCTAATGGAAGTCTTAATTCTAGTACAAGAACTTTGTTAAGTAGGGCCACGGGGGACATTTCATTTTCGGATGTCCCTTCTCATTTCGAGAGCTTTCCCTCTTTCCAATAAATTTTTGCTTAACCTTAAAAAAAAAAGGGGCGGGGGGGCACATAGTATAATGAAAAAATAAGGGAGTCAGAGCCCTTAGGTTCTAGTCTCATCTCTGCCTCTGTATCCACGACCTTAAATTAGCCACTTGACTTCCTAGTTTCTTGGTTTTGGGTTTTTTTGTTTTTGTTTTTTCTCATTATAAATGAGCATGCTAGATGAGATCAGTACACTCAAACATTTCAACAACTGAATTAGTCTTTTTTTTAGTTATTTCTTATATTGAACCCGAACATTTGCCTCAGCATTTGATTACCTTTTTTTTTAAGATTTATTTTTTATTGTTTTTGATAGAGAGAGACAGAGAGAGATACAGAGACAGAGAGAAGGGGGAGGGCCCAGAGCAGTCTCCATAGTTGCACATCATTGGTTTTTCCACATAGTTTCATTCCACAGGTGGGCGCGGGGCTGCACAGGGCAGGAACTGGGCTGGGGTGAGACCCGGTGAAAACTGACCTGGGGGCACTCCCCAGTTCAGCATATGGGTCCGCATGGGCTGGGGCCGGGATTCAATCCTCGCTCCCCGGGGCTGCAAAGTGAGTGCCTAACCCACTGAGCCATCCCGGCTTCCCCCTCATTTATCTTCTAAACCACATTTCTTACATAAAAAAGCATTGTTTTGGGGGGAAAATTTGTTTATTATTCAAATATCACTATAACATATAACTTTGTAACATGTCTTATATTATGAGATATTGAGTAATACAAATATAGCTCCCCTTTTTGTCTTATTAAAATTTTTTTACTTCTTAAAATCTCCCTTCCTGACTGTTATTTGCACAACAAACATACAGTGAGTATACTAGTGTGATATACTTGAACTTTTATGTAAATATCTCAGCAGGGCTTAGCATAGTGGCTTATAATTGTTCCCCCAACCTCTGATCCAGAGTGGTATTGTGGTCTGTTAGGAGTGAGTGAAGCTTTATCATTATTTACAGCTGCTCCCCATCCCTCTCATTACTGTCTGAGCTCTGCCTACTGTCAAATCAGTGGAGGCATTAGATTCTCATAGGAGTAAGAGCCCTATTGTGAACTGCGCAGGTGAGGGGTCTAGGTTGCATGCTCCTTATGAGAACCTAATGCCTGATGATCTGAGGTGGAGCTGAGGCGGTGATGCTAGTGCTGGGGAGCGGCTGCAAATACAGATTAACATGAGCAGAGAGGTTTGACTATATTATGGTGAATTGTATAATTATTTCATTATATATTACAATATAGTATTACTAGAAATAAAGTGCACAATAAATGTAATGCACTTGAATCAACCCGAAACTATTATCCCCTCACCCCCCACCCTACCCCACCCCATCCCATGGCCTGTGGAGAAGTTGTCTTCCATGAAACCAGTCCCTGGTACCAAAAATGTTTTGGGACTGCTGACTTATAAATAATAGGTACATGATATTTGTTGAATTAGTGGATCTTAGTGAAGTCATTAAAGTAATGACTTTCTAGTCATTTAAGATTTATAAATATAATCAACAAATATGTGAAAAGAACCATGATTGCAATGTTTTTTGTTGTAATTTTTGGTTTTTAAAAAATCTCCACATATTTTTTTCTTGATTCTTACAAAGACCCTTTGACTTTAAGGAAGGCTGATGTTAATATTCCCATATTACAGGGGAGGAAACTGGTACACAGAGGAGTTTTGATCTGAATAAAGAATAAAAAGAGGAGCCCAAACTGTAAGCTTTGTCCTCTTGTTTTCTAATTCAGTATTCTCCCCACAGATAGTAGAGGGTTTTGGTTGACTTCTCTTTTTTGCAGCAAGTGTGTATGAGTGTTTTCCTTCATGGCAGTAAACACAACTGAGTTGAAGTTGATGGAGTGTGGTTCTTTAAGGACTCTTGTGTTCACATGCCGAAACAGATGGCAGCAGTGAAAATGAGGTGGGGCATTGTCCTTGATCTTAGGCAACAAATTATATTGCATTTCACAAGATAGGAATTTTGAATTAAGATCTTAATGATCTGACTGGACCAAATGGAAAAAAATAATAATCTTGTCTCTCTTTTGCGTTCCTTTACTCAGTTATCTTCTTTTGTATTGTTACCTCTGCTGCCTATTCCAGACTAAATGTTTTCAGTTTAAAACTCAGTTTATTCAACTTGACTTGAATTGAACTGTTGAACTGTGTAGGGAAACAAGGTCCTTAAAGTGCAAGAAAAGAAGGCTTTGTCTAATCTCGAGAAAGCTTAATAAAGTTTTTCTAGGCCTGTGCTCTTAGATCAGCATTAGTGGCGTATTAGAAAATCCATCTGTCTTGAATGATAAAGTGATGACTATCCCGAGAGGTGAGTTGAAGAAGGTGATTACATGAAACCTCTCTCTGGTTGGTATATCCAGCAATTAAAACTTGAGACTGGAACCCAGAAGTGAATAACTATACTTACAGTATCAGCATGTGGGCATTTGGAACACCCCTTGCTTTAATAGCTGATTAAAGGAGCAGAGACCATCCCTCTCCTGGAGTCTCACTCAAAAGTGAGGGGACCCAGGAAACCTGTGGTCCCACAATACGGTTTCCTTATCATGGCTTGTTCTTTTTCTGGCAGTTACCAGTAATTTTCTTCCTGGACTTCAATTACCCTGGAAGTAATAATTTTAACTTGATGGTGAGTAAAAGGCCTTTGGGCCTTTGATCATTGTGGTGTTGCCAAAAATTAACACAGAAGACTTGTTGAACAAACCCTTCTGTCAATCTGGCTTTTGCTACTCTGGGTTTGTGATGGTTGTATAATGTCACACATATTTGTCTTTTCCTAAGTGACTCAGAGTAGTTTATATGCCCTTTAAATTCTCATAATTTTAAAGTAAAAAAATAGATGTGCCACTACAGATAAGTAGGACATACTGAAAAGTAACTTGAGAAACCATAAAATGATACCCAATACTTTTGGAATGAACATTGAATTCTTAAGACACTTAAGCTGTAACAAGAGCTCTGAGAATGGGGAGAATTGCTTATCTGTTTGTGAATGAAATGTAATACTCTTAGAAGCAAGAAGGAGACTATCTTTTTGCATTGGATCGATCATGGGTAGAAAACAGGTTCTTGTGTGTGTTTGTATTTTTGTTTTCTATATATCAGCACTAAATGTACTGACTAGAAGTTATGATGTAACTATATAGGGCTAGCAAATGACTGAAAAAGATAACATTTTTTTTCTGTAGCAGATGATCCTTAAGCATTTTAATAAGGGAATAGTAACTAGAGGCAAAAATGACATTTCAGTGTTAAAGAAAGGTTTTCAAATTTGGGACAAAAATGAATACTGAATGTTTTATGTGTGGGAAGTTTCACCATTTATCAGAGAGGAGGAAAAGAACTTTGCAGATGGAACATTGAGAGACCTGAAAGAAAACTAGGATGTAGAATAAAATTATTTACATTAATAAGTAGTTCTAATTTAATAATAAATAGAAAGTATAAAACACTAACAAGTTATTTTTGTAGTAAAATCTTAAAGGGGGGAGCTATACAATTTTAATAATTAGGAAAATATTTATTAATGATACCTTTGCATTTACTCCTTATACAGTTTAAAAGCTACTTATAACATTGCTAAACTAAATAACTGGTCAAAAGTTCAGATTGGAGCACTTGTAAGATCACTTTTGCCTTCTAGGTAAGAAGAGAGAACAGTGAAAGCTTCTGATTCCTATACACATACAGACTCTTTTATATGTATATTCATATATACTATATATACAAAATATACACATTATACAACACATGCATACATATATACACATTTAATACATATCATATATTCATTATTATATATAATCTCTTGTTTTATACAAGAACTTTAGAACTAGACCTTTCTCACTATATTTATGTTCATTTTAAAGCTTTAAAGTGTCTGAAAAATGTTTAAAAAGTCAAAAAACATATTTAAGAAAAAGTGAAGCACATTTATCCTGCTACCTAGCATAAACATTTTCGTGCACACCCTTTCAAACTCAGGGTGTGTGGTTGTGTGTATAAGAGCGTGAACAAAAATGGGTTCTGTGTTCATAGAAATGTGAAGTGCTCTTGGAGGTCATTGTAGCTGTGGCTCCTAGAGCAGTTTGACTTTACTGCTGTTCTTGCTTTGGGATGTAAAAGGGTCAGTGTTAGCTTCTCATTTTTAGAAGGGGTTGTCAGTATTTTTTCTAAGATTGACCTGGCTATCTGTTTTACAGGTTAGGATTTAGTAGAGTCAGCACAATGATGTGAGAGATGCGTATCCCGGGACTTAATCTGAGGAAGCGCAGTGTAAACTAAAGTAGAGGGAACACCTCATTATAATTGGGCAAGTTTCCCAAGGCTTTTATGTAGGCAATTTGCAAGAATATTGTATTTCTTACTGTTATTGATAATACTTTTTTCTGAACAGTGCAGTTAAATAACCTAAAAGTAAGACTTGGGATTTTGTAATGGTGATAATCATAGATATAATTTAAAAGGATTAAATCACATTCAAGATAACTTTTCCCCCATGAATCTAACCCAAAGGGCAATACAGTTTCTAGTAGTTTTTCTGTTGCTTTGTTTGCATCAAATATCACTTTCTTTGTAACTTGATAGGGAGATAGAGAATTTGATGTGTGAGTCCCATTTCTGTTCTGCATTTTGTGTCAATATCCTGGACAAGCCAAAATATCATTATTGTTCTGTGATTCTGTTGAGCTTTCTTTGATTCTTACTTGTTCTTAAAAGCAAGAGCGCTTTGACTGCACTTAGAAACCTATTCAAGGAGAAGGACTTGGCAAATGAACAAAATTTCAAGTGAAGTGTGTTTATCCACATTTTTGCTAGGCTCTTAAACAGAATTTCTCAAGCAATGGAGACTTCAGGTTGGAAAGGGAGACCACCTTGAATAAAGAATCTTATGACCTGCTAAGCACTTAATACTCCCTTGGCAGTAAGATTGGGGCTGGCACCAATCTTCTTTTGGTAGTTGGTGTACCCTATCTGTGAAATAGTGTGTTGTTTGGGCACTTAGGATCAGTGCCAACTTGGTATGCCATCTTAACCACTGCTTCACACCTTTGCAACCTCATGGAGTCCTAAGAACCTTACAGATGGTTTGATTATGTAATTTCGCTTTGGAAGGGTAGGTCAAAGTCTGGGACTATATTGAAAATTTATTCTAGTAACTCTTAAAGCTCTGAGGTAGTATATCCTAGTAGCTAAGAATATGAATGTTGGAGTTAGTCTGGGTTTGAATCCCAGCTGTTACATTTAGCTGTATGATCTTTGGGAGATTTTTCTTCTTTTTTTTTATTTAACAGGCATTTTGGTGTGCTAGACACTGTTCTAATTGTGCAAGAAGTACTACCTCATTAAATGTTTGTAACAATCCTATGAAATAGATAATGATACTGTTATCAGTTTTTCCCCGTATCTTTTTATTTTATATTTGTTTTTCTTTTCTCATTAAAAACTTGGTTCCTGTTGATATTAATATAGTACTCTATTTGCTTTATTCTATAGTAAACATCAAATGCTTCAGAATTATAGTAATTAGTATTCTACATGCATTCTTAGTACTTTAACCTGCTGAGTGAAGTTTATCCCACTAAAGGTGAATATTCTGAATATTGTATTCAAAATTAACTTGAAATAATTATTTTATTCGTATGGTTATGTTAACATTTGATATATAGTTAGGTTCATTTATTTCTGTGTTCAGTTTTAGCATTTGCTTTTTTCTTTCTTGGCTTGATTTTTTTTTTTTTAACATATAAAAACATACGGTATACAACATGTTTTTAAAAAAGATTAATTTTTTTATTGTTTTAGAAAAGGTGAGTGAGAGAGAGGGGGTGGGGGTCCAGAGCAGTCTTCATAGTTGTATATCATTAGTTGTTTGACATGGTTTCATTCCACACAGGTGGATATGGGGCCAGAACTGAACTGGGGGCCTCCCGCATGGGAGGAGAGAACCTTCACTGCCATCTGGTGGTTACCAGTTGTGCATGTGGGTTTGCATAGGCACGAGCAGGGGCCAGGATTTGATCCCTGGACCTCAAGGTTGCAAGGCAAGCACTCATCCTGCTGAGCTATCCCGACATCCCCTCATTTATAATTTTTTTTATTTTTTATTTTTTTATTGTTTTTGACGGAGACAGAGACAGAGACAGAGAGAGAGAGATACAGAGAGAGAGAGAGAGATACAGAGAGAGATACAGAGACAGAGAGAGAACTGACCTGGGGGAACTCCCCAGTTCAGCACATGGGTCCGCACGGGCAGGGCCTGGGTCAGGATTCGATCCTCGGTCCCCAGTGCTGCAAAGTGAGCGGGAGCGCTTAACCCACTGAGCCATCCCAGTTTCCCCTCATTTATAATTTTTTAAAAGTCAAATCTGTATGAAAAGTTATGCTCAAAAGTCTTGCTTCCATCTCTATGCACTCTACCCCATAGCCTTTGTGGATAATCATTTTTGTTTCTAGTTTATTCTTCCAGTGTGTGTGCTTTTGTTTATTGTTTTGTAGATAACCAAATATATGTATACAGTTCATCCTTGAACAGCATGTGTTTGAACTGTGCAGGTTTACTCATACATGGATTTTTTTCAATAAGTATGTGAATATTGTTGTATTTTCTCTTTCTTGATTTTCTTAATAACATTTTCTTTTCTGTAGCTTACTTTATTGTAAGAGTACAATAACATACAACATATGTGTTAATCGACTGTTTATGTAATCGGTAAGGCTTCCAGTCAACAGTAGGCTGTTTAGTAGTTGAGTTTTGTGGGAGTCTGTACCCCTAACCCTCATGTTGTTCAAGGGTCATCTGTATATTTTTTATCTCTCCTATTTCCTTAAATAAAAGATACCCTATTATATGTACTGTTCTGTATCTTTTATTTTACTTACATTTTCTGGAAGTCACTTTATTTGAGTTCAAATGGCTCTTCCTTATTTTTTATAGTTGCATTTTACTTCATTGTATAGATGGACCACAGTACCTTCATTAGGTTGCTTCTAATACAAGTTAAGCCTGCAGGATATAACTTTTTATGTTTCAGATTTATAGAACTGTATCTTGAAAAATAGAATCCTAAAACGGATTGCTGGGACAATGGGTGGATGAATAAGTGATTTTGTTAGATGTTGCCAAATTCCATTCCATTTGGGAATCCTTGGATAATAATTCTATAGGATCTTAGCTTCCCACCACAAATGTAGGAGGGTGTCTTTCTCCACAACTCAACAGCAGTTTAAGCAGAAGAAATAATTCTCACATACTTTTAATTTGCCTTTCTCTTATGAGTGAGGTTGAAAATTTTTTCATGTTATTTATCTTTTTTACTTTGAACTGTAAATGTTCACTTCTATTGCCCATTTTTATGTCACAGAGTTTTTACTTTTTTTCTTCATTTTTAAGAGTACTTTATATGTGGCAGATTAACCCCCTGAAATATAAAGTCACAAATATTTTCTCCAGGCTTGTCATTTATATTTGACGCCCCCTCTTCCCAGATGAAATTTATTTCTATAAGATTAAATTTATCAGTCTTTTCTAATTGCTTCTGGAAAAGAATTTTGTGTTCCTAGGTTACAGAGAAATTAATCCATATTTCCTGAAAGTGTTTAGCATTTGATTCAGTAGACCAGGGATGTCCAATCTTTTGGCTTTCCTGGGCCACATTGGAAGAAGAATTGTCTTGGGCCACACATAAATACACTAACACTAATGATAACTGATAAGCGAAAAAGAAAAAATTCCCCCCAAATTTTATGTTTTAAGAAAGTTTGCGAATTTGTGCTGAGCCACATTCAAAGCTGTCCTGAGTTGCTTGTGGCCCCATGGGCCATGGGATTGGACAAGCTTGATCTAAGGTCACCTCCACCTCTAAATTCTCACAGACAGTACAGAAGATGTGGGTATGGTATTGAATGTTGGCATGTTAATGCTCTTGTTTTAGGCATTTTAATCTACGTATTCCTATTTTTATTTTGGCAGTTAATTGTTTCAGGCAAAGAATATGTGTATTATGTGTGTGTGTGTGTATACATATATAGTGCACTCTAAATTTATGTGAGAATAAAATTAATTTACGGGTATCATTTTTAGGCTAGCACAATGTTGTGGAATGGTTCTGTAGGATCTATTCTTAACTCTTATAGAGTGACAGGAAAATTTCCCTTTCATTTTTGTGATCTTAAGACTATTCTAACACAGGAACATTATCCCAGTCTTATTCCTTGCTTCTTTAAAGTCTTCAGAATTTTTTTAAACATTTTGTCCTTTGATGGTGATCTCTTTAAATATTGTCCACCCCCCCCCTCCCCTTTTGGGTTGTTGTGTTAGAGAAACCAGAACCTATAGATTTCAGTCTGTTAAAACTGTAATTGAGTCATATCTTGATATTTACCTTATCTGTGCATTATGTCCTCTTTCTTCATTTGAAGAGTCTGATGATTAAACTAGGGTTTTCAAAGAGGAACCAAAAGCAGGAAAACAATTATAAACATTCATTTTGGAAATCATTGTTTTTATCAACAAATGTCAAAATTAGTTTTTTGCAAAATGCATTTAATTGTGGAATAAAAATACTTAAAATTATATTGCTATTTAGATCTGAGAAGCAAACCTTTTTTGGTTTTCTCCATGTTAGATCTATTTATTTGTCACAGTGAGAAGAAATGTTGAAAAGTTACAAGGAAGGAAGGAGGAGTAAATGAATGGGATTAAAAGCCTTCTGAGAAGAAGGTGAGCTTTTGGCAAAGCTTTGAAAGTTAGTAAATGTGAATTGATAGAAAAAAGGTATTTTCTGAGGAAGCCAGGATGGCTCAGTGGGTTAAGCACTAGCTTTGCAGCCCCGGGGACTGAGGATGAAATCCTGGCCCTGGAATGTGCAGACCCATATGCTGAACTGGGTTGTCCTCCCCATGCAGGGGGCCCCCAGTTCGGTTTTCGCTGGGGTGAGCTTCCCATGTGGGAGACCCCAGGTTCAGCTCCCAGCTCACAAGGGCATGCCTCCCATGTGGGAGGCTCCCAGCCCAGTTCCTGCCCTGCCTGGCCCCTGCGCACCTGTGTGGACCTAAACCATGTCAAAAACTGATGATATACAACTATGGAGGCTGCTCTGGGCCCTCTCCCTTCTCTCTGTCTCTCTCTGTCTGTCTCTGTCTAAAACAAAATAAATCTTAAAAAAAGTATGTATTTTCTGAAGTAACTTAGATTGCTTTTTAAAGATTTCTTTATTGTTTTTTATATGTTAAACCATGGAATAAAACTAAGTATGTTGGTTGCCTGCAATTTAAAGATTTAGAAACAAGCATGGGGAATAAGAACTACTTCTTGTCTTTAAATTTATTCTTTTAATAAAAAGATTTATTTTGTTTTTGAGAGAAGTGGGGAGGGTCCAGAGCAATCTCCATAGTTATACATCATTAGTTGTGACACGGTTTCATTCTACACAGGTGGATGTGGGACCTTGCAGGGCAGGAACCAAATCAGGAGCCTCCTGCAATGGGAGGTGGTAAGCACCTTTGCCACTGAGTCATCCCAGCACTTGCCATTTGCACCACAGTTTAGTATGTGGGTTTGCACAGGCTGGGGCCCGGAATCAAACTCCGGACTTCACAATTGCGAGACAAGTGCTCAAGATAAGCACTTAACTGCTGAGCTATCCCAGCATCCCTTTAAATTCATTCTTGAGCATAGTACTTAGGCCCAGATATATGAGTAATACTGGCATCTCTCTTGTTATCAGGAATCAGGAGATGTGTGAAACAGACAATCTGAAAGTTTCAGAGCATAAAATGTAATCAAATTGAGTATGCATATTTTACATCTTTTTTTTTAATTGTTAAATTTATTGGGTGACATTGGTCGGCAATTACATCTATTTCTTCATAATTGGAAATAGTTGAGTTAGTGGAAACATAGCTACTGAGCTCTGAGGCTGATTTCTGTGTTCAAGTATGTTCAGAAAAACAGGTTTATATCAGCTAAAACCAATGCACAAGATTTGATGAGCATATTTCTAGAAAATATACTCTGATAAATGTACAGAAAGTACATGACAATAAGAAAAATTCTTTTTAAAATTAAGAAAGGTTTACTTAAAATTGATTTTTATTATATATTAATTATTATTATAAGTACTTTGCAAATACTAACTTATTAAATCATCGTAACAACCTAAATATTTATGTTTTCATGGGAGCATAGTTTAAATGCTTTTGCTAAGTGTCCATTTCTTCCCCTAGTTAGTTCACTTAACAAAAGTAAGTTAGGCAATACAGTCTGTTTAGTTTCTTTAACATGAAGCTTTTAACCCCGTATTTTACAGGAAACTGCACTGCTCAGTGGTTTTGCTAAAATAATATGTTGCAAAGTCTTAAGTATTTTAATAATGGACATCTGATAGGCAGATATTCTGTATTACGTATGTTTGTGACATAGGGAAAAATAATAAAGATCTAAACAGCTTACTTTATGTTACAGATATTTATTTTGTCTTATTTGCTTTTGCAAAAAGTAATTACTTTGGAACTTTTGACAGCATACAGATTTGAAAGTGGATTTGGAATGATGAACATCCTTATGCGGCATGATGTTTCATCTGTCCTTTTTATGGGACTTACCTTCTTGGTGGTTTCAGTAGCTAATAGATTGGGATTATATGAACATATTCTGAACACCTTTTGGAGAATTATACTCCTTATCTGCATTTATTTGTATTATTTGGAAGATGCAGTGAAAAGTGATTAGCATAGATTGTGTTTCTCACATTTGAATTAAACCTGATATGCAGGTCTATAGAGTTATTCTTAGTAGACACTCAGTAAATATTTATTTAAATAAATAGACTTGGGTTCTGTTTTCAGCTCTGCTACTAGTCAGTTTTCCTGCTCTGCTCTCTACACTTTAGACCTCAGCTGTTTTGCATTTCACTAGGACAAGTTAGAGGGCTAGACAGTGCTGTGAGTCAAAGCATTGCGTGTTTAAGAGAAAAACAGCTGGCAGCAGCATGGTGCTCTGCTCTGAAGGCCAGAGGACAAGGACCAATGTGTGCTGCCTGAAGCCTGAGGGGCTAGATTGGGTGAAGAGAGCCTGGATAATCCAAATGGGCAACCAATTAACTCTTTGCAGCATTAGTTGGTCCTATTGTCTGGGAACAGTCTGGTAAAGGGATGTAGAGATTGCCTAGGGGCTGGAGTTGTTTTATTTCTGTAAGGAATAGCCCAGATTTTATTTGGCCCTGGGCCAGTGAGGTATGGTTAATTTCATGAATTCTTCTGAACCATTTTGGGAATAATTTCTTTTAGTGTTCTTCCTACAATTAAATATAGAACATTGCATTTTGATGCACACCCTCTCCTTCCTACCTGCTCTGTCATTTATTTCCCACCCACTCTTACACAACAGTATGTCACTCTTCAGTTTTCTTTTTACCTTTCTTCCATCTATCAAACTATTTCTTATCTATGGCACTATATAGGATAAGATGAGTGTGTGTCAGTGTGAGTCAGTGATTATATGTCAGGTAAGTATCTGGGTACAAAGAAGCTGCATCAGACTTATTCTAGCACTACTGCTATCTAACATTCTCTAAGGAGCTATGCTGCTACTTAGTGCAAAACAGGTGTGGACACTTGCCCTCTTTTTCCTCTCGGATTGAAACTAGAGTGGGGTATTGTAGTTAATGCCCTTTGTGGTTGGGAACTTTTCCCTTGGCCAGGTGTCAAAGGTCACCTGTTCTAATCCTAGTTCCTCCAAAGAGGGAAGCACCAATTCTATCCCTCTCCTTCACCCTTTTCTTTCTTTTTTTTTTTTTAAGATTTATTTTTTTATTGTTTTTGACAGAGAGAGAGAGAGAGAGATACAGAGACAGAGACAGAGAGAAGGGAGAGGGCCCAGAACAGTCTCCATAGTTGTACATCATTAGTTTTTCCACATAGTTTCATTCCACAGGTGGGCATGGGGCTGCATAGGGCAGGAACTGGGCCGGGGTCTCAACCTGGTGAGAACCTAACTGGGGGCACTCCCCAGTTCAGCATATGGGTCTGCACGGGCCGGGGCCAGGATTCGATCCTCGGTCCCCGGGGCTGCAAAGTGAATGCTTAACCCACTGAACCATCCCAGCTTCCCCTATCTCACTCCTTTCTAAGTTAGGTCCTGTTTGCGTTTCAGAGAAAGGCATTCATAGTTTCTTGACTGAAGTCCAGAGGGCGCGACTAGAGGAAGCATTCCTGTGATCAGGTTTTCTTGTGGAGCTGGTAGTTTAGCTTTGTTCTCTGGACATCCCAAAGCAGTCTTTTCCAACTCTGAGATCTCTCACTTTCTGCTTTTGGGCATCATGTTCTAAGGGTCCTGAGATAGAAGCTCTACTGTTGCCATTTGGTTCTTGCTAGTATCTCACCTCTCAAACTATCTCATTTATGGCGTTCTTCAATACTTTTTAAATCCTGTCGTTATTGTCTGGTGAAACATTTATTGCTATTTTTCTAGGTAATTTTAAAAACCATCCTTTGAAAAAGGCATACTGAGTGAAAAAGAGCTATTAACTTGTCACTGGAAGTTTTGGATAGAGCCATCTGATGTCTTCATTCGCTCTTGTAGTTAGTTCCAAAATAGGTAGAGGAATTTCAGAATGCAAAAATTACTTAGTAGGCAAACTTCTAGCTATAATTTTGATGAAAAAATCAAACAGGAGTCACCAGATAATTTTTAATACATTTTTTGTAAATTTTGGTTTTGATGTCAGCCTTTCTTTTTCTTCACAGTTGCTTTAGGTCGTAACCAGCCTCTGAAAAAGGAAAAACCCAAATGGAAAAGCGATTATCCTATGACAGATGGGCAACTGCGCAGCAAGAGGGATGAATTTTGGGACACTGCACCAGCTTTTGAAGGCCGTAAAGAGATTTGGGATGCCTTGAAGGCTGCCGCACATGCTTTTGAGAGCAATGATCATGAACTGGCACAAGCAATCATTGATGGTGCAAACATAACATTGCCACATGGTAGGTGGTCCTCGAGGACAGAGGAGATCGTAATTAGCTTGTTTCTAATAGCAGGAAACCAAACGGGAAGTGTTCATTTTCTTACTGTGCATTATTCTACCTTTTTTTTAATGTAGCAAAGAGGCCTCTTTGCTTCTTTGTATATCTTTCAGCTGGAGATAAATTTACTTTGTGTATCTATATTTTTATGTTTTTAAAATATTTTTAATCTCAAGAAAGAGAATGCTTGTTCATTTGTTAACCTGTGTTTTCTAACCGCCATGTAACCTCATTCTCTGTCATGGTCCTCTGCCCACCACCCTGTCCCAATCTTCTAGAGCTTCTACTTCACTGGTTTCCTACCAGCACCAGCGAGGTAGTTTCAGAAGCTATAGCGACTCAGTGATGTTCTTTCAGTCATTATACTTTCTCATCAAGCTTATTTTTAGCATAATGAGCAAACCTAAACTTATACTGGCAGAGGTAGATGAAGAGGATCAGGATGGACCAGCTATGGGGTGATGCTAAACTATGGCCTCACTGCTTTGATGTCCAGTTAATAAATCTACTGTTGCTGCTATTGAATCAGCACAATCTCAAAATTCCATTAGGCATATACCCAAAGCAGAATCCCCTAAGAGCTAAGAAGGATGTTGTGGACAACATGTGATCAGAATCTATAATTAAAGAGTTTAGGTCCCTCCCACACTAGAATACAGTTGACCCTTGAGTAACACAGGTTTGAGTTGTGTGGGCCCACTTATATGTGGGTTTTTCCAATAAATACTTTAAATGTATTTTCTCTTCCTTAAGATTTTTCTAATAACATTTTCTTTTCTCTAGTTTACTTTATTATAAGAATATAGTCTGTAATACATATGACATGCAAAATATCTGTTAATCGACAATTTATGTTATCTGTAGAGCTTCTGGTCAACAGTAGGCTATTAGTGAAGTTTGTGGGGAGTCAGAAGTTATATGTAGATTTCTGACTGCACGGGGTGTCGGGTCAGTGTCCCTAACCTCCTCTCCCCTGTGTTGTTCAAGGGGCAACTGAGCTTTAGAATAATGGACTGTTAACACTAAGAGAAACAAAAGGATTCTCTAAGACATGTATAAGCAGAAAATGCATCTGTATAGGTCTTGTTTCTATTTCCCTTAAGTGTGTAAGAGGGCCCGTTAAGAAGCAGGACATGAATCTGGTTTCTTTAAAGGCCCCTATAAGAATTTGTCATTTAATACATTTAATTGATAAATTAATTGATGAACATAAAGCTTACGAGTGAAAGCATGAAGATATATTGCACATACACGGGAGACAGGATTTTCACCAGACTGTTGGGTTTAGAAATAAAACAGGGCTGACTGAGTAATCTTAAATTAATTGTTGTATCCTTTTCCTCCCTCTATCCTCAAAGAAACAAAAATAATTTAGAGTTATAAAATGTAAATTTATCCACTCCTCTGCTGCTGTCATCTAAGAGGAACAAAGACCTTAAAATAGCTGAGGTGGGAGGTTGTCCCTGAGTCAGTGGGCTTGTCTCTGTAAAAGATCTCCTTTCTTTGCCATTTGGGTGGTGGGGGTGGAGGGCAAGCAGGGTTTCTGAGGTGTGGTCCCAGGGAGTGTGCTATACCAACTTCTGTTTTTATAAAGCCAGGTGAGCTTCATGTAAACCACTGTGTCAAAGTACTTCTGGTCTGTTCCTCTGTCCCTGTTAAAGAATTAGAATTAAAGATCAGTGTCCCCTTATATAGTTTAATCATCATATGACTTGAGCAATACGTACAAACTAAGCCACTTTTCACCTATGCTTGCTGGAAGAGATGACTGATGTGGTGCTCTGGATGCCAGTGTTAATAACTAATATGGTGGGATGAGATTAGCTAAACTTGCTTCTAAAGCCTGAGCCTAATATTATTCCCAGCAAAGTGATGGCATGAAAGAGCCTATAATCTGTTAGTCCTAAAAGACTGCTCATATCAGATGAAGGGTGGCTTTGATGGCTCTTTGACACAATTGTGATGCAGGTTTGCAGAGAACCCCATGAACCAGAAAGCAGTGGACTCAAGACACTTTGGTCCTTGTGATATTGCTGTTGGCGAGCTCGCCCCCATAAGCCTGGTTCTGAAATTTAATACATGTGAGAAGGGAAGCAACATTATTGTTTTCTCTGTATTATATATACTAGGAATTTTGAATGTGTTTTTTTATTTAATCCTTACAACTTTGTGAGGTGGATACTGTAATCCTTGAGGAAACAGACTAAATTTGTCCAGAATTATTATCTAAATTAAGATTTGGGTTGTGATTGACTCCAAAGCTACGGTTCCTTCTATCAGATTCACTGCTTCTCCAGGCTCTGGGCCCCTGTCAGCCTCCACAGTGGGCGGCTTGGATCACAGGCCTAACCGCTCTTTCGTTCTTCTACATTCTCAAGGTTATTGCAGTGTTCGTGGCCTTTTTAACTGTGGCCAGCTCTGTAGGCCTTCCTTTGCCATAGGAAGTCACATTTGTTGAAAAGGAGAGTTTGTGCCTTCTGGGTCAGTTAGAAAAGAGAAGTTAGGAATAAAAATGACATTTCAATAGGCTCTGGAAGAAACCCTCAAGTGTGACAAAAGCCTTGTGATTTTAGGACACTACCTGTCTAGGTTGAGAAGACAGTTTTCTATATCAGATTGCCCGTGTATTTTAAATACTAAAAGTTTCAACTCTTATGTGAGGGGTACTGAAGCACATGAAACAGCACATACACACCTGTGAAACCACCACCACACCACGATAAAGATAAAATTTTCATAGCCCCAGAAATTTCTCTGCAAAAAATGATTTTTAAGTTTTACAGAATTGTTTATGGAGCTACGCAAGTGATAAAACATTTTAAAACTGAGCTGTAGTGTTATAAAACCGAGTAGAGGTATGAGGAGTGAGGCCTTGAGCACTTAAAAAGGCATTTTTCTCTAACCTGAAAGCCTGCTTGAGGAAGAGTAAGTGCTAGACTTCCTGGCATTTATTTAAGCTATTTTTTTTTTTAAAGATTTATTTATTGTTTTGACAGCGAGAGAGATACAGAGACAGAGACAGAGAGAAGGGGGAGGGCCCAGAACAGTCTCCAAAGTTGCACATCGGTTTTTCCACATAGTTTCATTCCACAGGCAGGCTTGGGGCTGCACAGGGCAGGAACTGGGCCGGGGTCTCGCCCCGGTGAGAACTGAACTGGGGGCACTCCCCAGTTCAGCATATGGGTCAGCACGGCTGGGGCCGTGGTTTGATCCCTGGTCCCCGGGGCTGCAAAGTGAGCGCCTAACCCACTGAGCCATCCTGGCTTCCCCTAAGCTATTTTTATTATTTGGCATGTAATTTAGTTTTATCTTTTTTTTAAAGATTTATTTTTATTGTTTTTTGACAGAGAGAGACAGAGAGATGGGGGAGGGCCCAGAGCAGTCTCCATAGTTGACAGCATTAGTTTTCCATATAGTTTCACTCCACAGGTGGGTACGGGGCTGCGCAGGGCAGAAACTGGGCCAGGAGTCTCCCACATAGTCCCTGGCAAGAACTGAACTGGGGGCACACCCCAGCTCAGCATGTGGGTCCGCCTGGGCTGGAGCCAGGATTCGATCCTCGGTCTGTAGGGCTGCAAAGTGAGCGCTTAACCCACTGAGCTATCCCAGCTTCCCCAGTAATTTTATCTTTATACTTTTCTTGTGAAATATTTTGAAGCCTGATTAAAAACAGCCATAGAAAATAGTTGACCAAGGAAGGTAGAATATCTGAGCCCATCATCTAGATAGAAGATAAATAAAAACAACTTCAGGAAATTATGAAACCAGAACAGAAGGTGGAGTCTTGGCAGCTTTCTACCAGGGGAAGCTTTCAGTGCTTCCTGACCTGGGAGGCAGTGCCCTGGCAGCCATGTGTCCTGGTGGCCATCTGGCTGTGCCAGGACTCGTGGTCTGCCGTGGGTTTGCGAGAAGGAGAAATGAGTGTGTCCTTCCACAGAGGACATTTGGTGAGCAACGTAAACAAGCCTGGCTAGAATGCTTTTTGAACGAGTGGAGAATTGCTCAATGAACTGTAACCTCAGGGCCAGTGGGGGTGATAAAAACCTTTTATAAATTGCATTTGCAAACATAGATGAAAGTGATTTTGGAAAGGTAGAAAAATCCTTGCGTTACCAACTTTTAGAGTGGTTCCTTCCCCTTGTGTTTAAAGCAAACCTGTCCATCTTTTAACTATGCCCTACTTTTCGCATATTTCTTGTAAATATTGTAGATGAAACGGTGATAGTAATATGTTCATTTTGTTGCTACACGTGCTGGCCTCACAGCACTGAAGCTTCTTTTAGTCTCCAAGTGCTCATGCCTGATCTTCCAGTTCATCTTTCTTTGATGTTGTTAATATCACTGGCAAATGTTGTTGTTGGGCTGCATTTGAACTATTGGTTTCTTGCTCTTGTCATTCATGTTTGTTTTTTCATTGCTCATGTATTTGTCTTCTGCCTCTTTTTTCCCCAAGTGCATTTCTTCCTTTCCATTAACCATATCACTCACCCAGGAACCAAGTCCTGTGGTCTTCTTACCCGCTGTTACTCATTTACTTCTTCAGGAATCAGACTGTGTCACTCTGTCACTTACTATCTGTGACCCTGGACAAGTTAGTTCTTTCTGCTTCAGTTTTTCCATTTATAAAATGAGTATAATAGACTTAGTACAGGGCCTTTGTGAGGATTAAATGTTAATGTATGTAAAGTACTTAGAGCTACAACTAGTAAGCACTCTTTTTTTTTTCAGTTTTATTGATAGATAATTGAAATATCACTGTATAAGTTTAAGGTGTGCAGCATAACAGTTTAAGTTATATACATTATGAAGTGATTACTGCAGTAAGCTTATTTAACATCCATCATCTCATATAGATATAGTAGTAAACACTCTTAAGCATTTGCTTTTATGTTTAAACTTGTACATTTGAAATTATTACTCTACAAATGGCTTTTTTTCCTGCTACAATCCTATGTTTCTTCAGTTACCTGCAAATAATTCAATTGAGGGATCTCACTGAACCTGATACAGTTAAAAATAAGCAAAGAAATCTTGTAACCCTAAAATCTCTGTCACTTCATATTCTAATTTAGTTAGGTGATTCTTCTTCATTTTCCATTACTTATAACCTGTCATTAGGTCCTCCAGTGGTGAAGCAGTCATTTTACCAGGTCCCCCTGATTCTAGTCATTTCTTCTCCCTTCCTATAAGTGATAAAATAATTTTCAGGCTTTGTCTTATTCATTAAAATAACCCTATCACCTGAACCATTGCTTGGCATATAACAGGAACTCATTTGTTGGCTGAATGATTCATGTACCTGTATCACCTACCTGTAGTAATTTCTATAGTATCAAGACTAAATTCCTGAACTCATCTATCAAATTTTCACTATTGCTGTCTGTTTAGTAATTTTACATCATTAATTCTGTGTTCCACTTCAGCAAACCCACTTGCCATTCCCTACTTATCTTGGACTAATTCTTGTTTTCATATCATTCCTATTTCATGGGATGCCCTTCATTTATATTCTTTGTCATGCCCAGAACACACTATTTCTATAGCATTTACCCTTCTTGGTTCTACCAACTCTAGTCACTTTTTTTTTTTTTTTTTGTTTGAGAGAAGGTGAGAGAGAGTAGAGGGGAGGGCCCAGAGCAGTCTCCATAGTTGTGCATCATTAGTTGTGACATATTTTCATTCCACACAAGTAGATGTGGGGCCATGCAGGGTAGGAACCAAACTCACGGCCTCTCACATGGGAGGCAAGAACCTTCACCGCCATCCCAGTGGTTACCAGTTGCGCTGTAGTTCAGCATATGGGTTTGCATGGGCCAGGGCTGGGATTTGATCCTCAGACCTTACAGTTGCAAGGCAAGCGCTTGCTCAACCTGCTGAGCTATTCTGGCATCCCCACTAGTCACTTTCTTTTGTATAGGATCTCTGCTCCTATGTTTGGTTTCTAGTGTGTCAGTTTGCACTTAAAGCTTTGGTGGGTATGTTGTATTGCTTACTTTGATTTTAAGCTCCTAGAGGTCAAGGACAATCTTAGCTCTCTTGTAACCTTCTCTCAGTGCCAGTGATGTGCCCTGTACAACTCCAGGTGTTTAGTAAATGTTCATGCAGTGGCTCTGTGGAATGTGAGAATTGTTTTCTGGTGATCTTTATAAAGTTCTAAAGAGGTTGTGCGATAGAGATCACTATTAGAGCAGTTTTGTCTTTAATAAAGAGTTACGAGGGTCATTAGATGGTGGAGCATTGGGAGTATATTATTCAAAAGAGTCTGGGCCTGTGGAGGAGTCATTCTGGTCTGAATACACAATTCTGGTGTGTATTTAGCTATGGACTATATTGTAAGCAAAGATTATTTTTATTAATACTTTATGATTGATCCTAGATATTTAAAACTATAGCCTAAAATGTAATTAAATCATATTTGACTTTATGGTCTGGATTTTTGCCCCCTATTTATTTTTTACTTTAAAACTAGAACATATTTATAACTTAGATTATAATTTGACAGGCAGAAGTAAGGAAAAGAATACTTAAGCCAGAAAACTTTCTGTTAACTACAAGTTGCCTTTCTCAGAAATACTGAAGTATGGAAGCTTCTAAACAATAGTCTGGATACTTTATTATCAGCATTATAGATGTGAGCTCTACCTGAGCTGGAATAAGATAAGCTGTCTCGCTATACTTTCATGGTGTTTTTATTCTCACCCATTTGAGATCTGAAAACTGAACCCCTGCCTTGCTGAGCTGAAGGGCAGAAGGGGAAAAGACTCAGCTTTCCATTGTGATGGAGGAGTGAGTATGCAGATCTTGGAAGAGTGAGTGCCTATTAGATTGCACATGTGTGTTGAAGTTGGCATGCCCTACTGTTTTAGCGTAGCACAGAAGGCTGCCGTGATAGCTCTTGTCCTAGTTTCTAGGGAGCCTAAAAATGTAGGCTCTCTTTCAGTCAAGACACCTTGAAGCCTGCAGTTTGACTGCTTTGGTTTGCAGTCCTGCTATTATGGTACATGTGGGTGAACCTGGAAACCACTTTAGAAGCCAATTTGATCCTGACTCATTTTGCTGATTGAGAAAGGTATTTCAGGTTAAAGAATGTTGCTCAAGGCTGTACAGCTAGTTAATAGCAAGGTTGGGAATTTCATCTTGGTTTCCTTTTTTGCAAAGCTAGTGGTTTGGAATGACGCCTCTCTAAGGGAATGTTTTCCTAGAACAATGATATGAATATTCTTTTGTACTTATCAGCCTGACGTGACCCCCCTCAAACTCCCCATCCCCAGTATCAGTGGGATATGTATTCAAAGGTGTTCTCCTAATAGAGGTGATGGTTCTTTTGTGAACTCTCTAATTTCTGTTACTTTATGGGTGTCCAATCTTTTGGCTTCCCTGGGCCATGTTGGAGTAAGAATTGTCTTGGGCTATACATAAAATACACTAACACTGATGGTAGTTGATGAGCTATTTAAAAACAAAACAAACAAACAAACTCACTTAAAAAAATTAGTTCCAATGTCTCCCCAACAAATTTTATTAAAAAATTAGTCATTAGTACCTTCTTTTAAATCATAAATGGGGAAGCTGGGATGGCTCAGTGGGTTAAGCGCTCCCTTTGCAGTGCCGGGGATGGAGGATTGAATCCCGGCCCCGGCCCGTGCGGAACCATATGCTGAACTGGGAGCTCCCCCAGTTCAGTTCTCTCTCTGTATCTCTCTCTCTTTGTCAAAAACAAACAAACAAACAAACAAATAAATAAAAATATATTAAAAAAATTTTTAAATCATAAATGTTATAAACAACAGAAATTTATTTCTCACAGTTCTAGAGGCTGGAAGTCCAAGATCAAGCTGTCAGTGGGGTTGATTTCACTCTGAGGCCACATCTTTGCATGTGCATCCCTGGTTTCTTGTCCTTTCTTTTTATGTAGCTTCTCTGTAACATATTAACTAATTGGAATTAAATAAAACACCTCATTCATTTCTATGATAATTCTGCTAATGAGATTCGAGCTAGTGGCTTCCCTAGTTTGTGATCTCCTTGGACTAAGGACCTCTGGCCTAGTAATTTACTTCAATTTAGAAAGTCTAGGCACTGAGAAAACTGCTCTAGACACCATGTTGTGGTCTTGTGGGCTTAGAGATTCAGTCTTTTTGCTTTTTCTTTCTTTTTTTTTTTAGGGTAGCCGATTCATTTCTTTTTTCTGTTTTGTTTGTTCATTTATTCTGTTCTTTAGATTCTACATATAAATGAAATCATATGGTATTTGTCTTTCTTGGTCGGAATTATTTCAATTAGCATAATACCTTTTAGGTTTATTCATATTGTTGCAAATGATAAGATTTCATTATTTTTTATGGCAGGGTAATAATCCATTGCATATACTCATATTTCTCATATATTCCTATACCACAATTTCTTTATCTTATTGTCTATTGATGGACTTTTTGGTTGTTTCCATATCTTGGCTATTGTGAATAGACTGCAGTAAACATAGGGGTACATATAGCTTTTCAAAATTAGTGTTTTGGATTTCTCAGGATAAATACCCACGAGTGGAATTGCTGGGTCATAAGGTAGTTCTATTTTTATTTTTTTGAGGCAACTCTTTACTGTTTTCCATAGTGGCTGTACCAGTTTGCAATCCCACCGACAGTGCATGAGGGCTCCTTTTTCTCCACACCCTCGCCAACACTATTGATTTCTGATTCATTTCTTAAGATATCTCAATGCAGTTTGAATCTCCTCTTAATTTAGTCTAAGCATTAATATTAGTAAATTTGAATTCTGTATGCTCTTTTCCTTCTAATGAAAGTGTGAATTAGGTATGAAATGGCTTAGAAGAGGTGAGGGTAAGGAGCTAGGGTCCTGGTTAATGGAAAGTTAGATAAACATTCAAATAATATGTCATGGGTCCTAATGATCATCATTGATGGTCAGTTGACAGTGAATGGCCTTATTTTATTTATTTATTTCTCTACAGTGGCAAGCTAGCAAAAGATGTTTGAGCATTTTGCAAGGTGTAAACAAAATGCACTCGTTTAGATTAAACTCTTATTCATGTCTTCTTCCTGAAGGTGCTCTTACAGAGTGCTATGATGAACTGGGAAACAGATACCAGCTTCCAGTCTATTGCTTGGCACCACCAATCAACATGATAGAAGAAAAGAGCGACATAGAGACTCTGGATATTCCTGAGCCACCTCCCAACTCTGGACATGAATGTCAGCTCCGTTTGCGCCTTTCCACTGGCAAGGACCTCAAACTTGTGGTCCGCAGCACAGACACGGTGTACCACATGAAGAGGCGGCTACATGCAGCAGAAGGAGTAGAACCAACTAGTCAGCGGTGGTTCTTTTCTGGCAGACCTCTCACTGACAAAATGAAGTTGGAAGAGCTGAAGATCCCAAAGGACTATGTTGTGCAGGTTATAATGAGCCAACCTTTGCAAAACCCAACACCAGTTGAGAACTGAGCTGGTCCTAGTGACAGGTCCCCAGATCCCTTCCACTCCTTTTTTTCGTTATATCCTAATCTATGGCGTGAAATTTATTTTCACTGCTCTGAATTACATATGAATGGATTTAGTTCTGAGGAATTACCAGTGAAAAATTCCATCTGTGATGGAGACCAACAAAAATAACTAATAAAACAAAGAACTAGCATTGGAGACTCATGTAATTACAATTTCTAATTTGAGGGGCAGTTAGGGACATAGATAACCATTTAAAAATACCCAGCAACTATGTAATGGTTGTATTTAAATGATTTAGACTGTAAATAGAACATTGCATCCATGAAGAGCAGCACCAAGCACCTTGTGAATACAGAATTTTTATAAAAACAAATCAAATATAATTTCCAGAAATCATCAGTGACTTATAAAACTTGAGCTTTTTAAAATGTAAACTTTCTGGAAAGAGCTATATTTGAGGTTCACTTCTATTCTGGTCGTAAATTCTTTGCTCAGTTAATATTTAGTCATAAAGGACTAGAGACTGTAAATTGTTTCAGTATTGCTTTCCCGTCCCCATATATTGAGCTCTTTATTTACATTCACACTAAATTTTAGTGCCTTCCAGCACGTTGGTGGCAGGCATGTTTCTGGAACACTAGGCAATAAGTTAGTGCAATCAGATCTCTGATTTTTAACTGATACTCAGTTGAAGTCTTTTGTCCTCTTGCTGCATAGGTATTTTGAAATGTTCATATAATGAAGCTGTTTTCATATCCAGGCTTAGGAAGCCCGTACTATATGGTACCTGAATTGTTCTCCCTACTCTGCTTGGAACTTCTCAGAGCTAACTGCACCCAAATGCATGGATCCTGGCTGGGTAATGCAAAGAGTCTAGTACAGCTATTCCCACTGTAGGATAATAAAGTATCTCTTCTCCAATTTGCAAGAAAGGTGTAAGGAAAACCAGTTTTATCTGTGCTTGGGAGAATTGTGCCTATTTTCAGTCTTAGAGAAAATTTCAACTCATGTTTTACTAATAAGAAAGATTTACTAATGTCACTTAAACATCAGCAGTGAGACCAAATGATGAAACATTGCTTATACTGTACTTTAGCGCTTTCCAGTTCACTGTCACCTTATTTATGGTAGATGACAATTTCCCTCTCTTCTTTCCTAGCCAAGAGGCAAATTAAGAACCATTTGCAAATTTGATTTCAATAGAGGACTGACAAATCCAGTGAGATAACCTGGTTCTTTTGTACTATGACTGGAATAAAGCTGCTGAGGATATTAAATTTGGAGCCTTTTCACAGTTGGTCCCATTAGAGGGAGGTTACCATATGATCACTGGACCCCTGAGAATCTGTGAGATGGAAAAGTAGAGGAAGAAGACACTCACGCAGTTTGCAATTGGGAAACAATCAAACCTCCACACCTGTTTGGATGTGAAGTGCCGTTATTGATTTCAATGGCAAAATGAAACTGCTAGTTAGTTTAAATGTAATTTAAAAATGGCATTAAACTTCCTATGGTCTGTTAGATATGATTTATAATTGTAGCACGTCATGTTTCTCAGAGCTTTAACTATTTCCCTTTTTAATGCAACTATTTTAAAGATTGTGGCTACATCTAATTTACCGTAGGCTTGTTGATAATTTAATCTAAATTCAAGAGGACACGGTAGCATTAATTCCAAAGGAGTATTTTTATATATGGAAGTGAAGGTATGTGAGGGCATGTCAATATAATGCCCTGTCATCAAAAAGTTTTTGTGAATTTGTGTGCCACATTAAATAGCAACATCCCTCTAAGTTTGTGAACTGGAAAAAAAAAAAGCGTTCAGATCTATTTTTCTTAAGTAAATATGTTGTTTTTTTTTTCCATCCATTATCTATGGTTTGTAAAAGGTTCTTTTTTTGTTTGTTGAGGATTTGAGCTCTCAAGAGTTTATTTTAAAGGAACGTATTCTTTGAATAACAATTTTCTGGGCATGTTTAACCTAGGTAAGAAAACCATGGTGCTGTTTAATTGTAAATAGATTGATATAAGATTGGACCAATACTTGATGTGTACAATTTTAGTATGTAGGGTTTTGTGCTTTTTTAAAAAAAAAAAAAATGTTTAATTTTTCTCTTTGTCTTTGCCTTTATTCTGTTTTTGTTTTTTTTTATTATTCTCCACAATAAGGGTAATTAGCCTCATGCTAATAAAACCTCTAAAAAGTTTTCTTTCTTTATAAAATCTCAGCTCAATAAAAAACAAGTTCATTATCACCAGACTTAGATAAACTTTATCTGCTGCAGTACAATCTTGGTCTAAAGTAGGTTGTTTCTTTCTTTTAAGAATCGTGCTGTAAACCAAAACTCCTAATTCAGTTTTTTAGAAGCACTAAGATCGTTTCTTAAACATTTTAGATCAAAGTGGCAAGTTTTCATTGTTGAATTTTTATTTAAATTAATTACATATACATGGAGAAAAAAATCTGAACATACCAAAGTGAAAAGCCTGACTCCTGTACCTCATCTCCTGTTTCTTCTCTCCAGAGTTAATCATTATTACCGGTTTTCTGAGTTATCTTTAAAAGTACACCAGTGTGATGGTTCTCAGACTTGAGCACACATCCCAATTACCTGGGGAAGGCTTACTAAAATATAGCTTGCTGGACTCTTTCCCCCAGAGATTCCAAGTTAGTAGGTCTGGGTGGGGCCCGGTAATTTGCATTTCTTAAAGTTTCTGGATACACTCTTGCTGGTCTGGGGAATCCCAATATATCAGAACCACTGTCCCAGTGTATGTGAGTATATTCACCCACCCTACCCTGATTTTTCCATAAATATATATACTACTCTATACCTTTGATTTTTCTCTAAAATGATGAATCTTAGATTGTTCCATATAAGTAGAGCTAGCTCTGCTTCATTCCTTTTGTAACTGTAATAGTATTCCATTGTGTGGAGTGCCATAGTTACTTCAGACTCTTAATTCTGGTCACTTTGTCTGTTTCCAGTGTTACTACTGTAAACTGTGATGCCATAAAGTGTCCTTTTCTAGAACTATATCATGCATCTTAGTCTGCATGTATAGAACACACTCCTAAAGAGAGAAAATGGCTAGATCAGTCTGTGCATTTAGTATCTTTTTTTTAATTCTATTTATTTATTTTATTTATTTTTTTATTTTTGACAGAAAGAGCGAGATACAGAGACAGAGAGAGAACTGAATTGGGGGAGCTCCCAGTCCAGCACATGGTTCCGCACGGGCTGGGGCCAGGACTTGATCTCCAGTCCCTGGCACTGCAAAGTGAGCGCTTAACCCACTGAGCCATCCTGGCTTCCCCAGTCTATGCATTTAGAAAGTAGATGCTGCGTTGCCCTCCAGGTAGATTTTACCACTTTAATACTCTAGTAGTATGACTGCTCTTATTTTTCTGTAAGACCAACTTTTTGATCTTTGACAATCTAAGTGAAAATCTGTGTCCTGTGGGCTTTATGTTTTTTTCTTTGAAATTATTTTACTATAGTTTGAAGGTCATTGGTATTTTTTCTGTGAATTCTGTTTATGTTTGCCTATATCCTAGTGCATTTTCATCTTTATCCTCTTGATTAGTACCGTATTTTCCGGCGTATAAGATGACCGGGCGTATAAGACGACCCCCTAATTTTACAGTTAAAACATAGGTTTAGGCCTATATTCACTGTATAAGACTACAGCCTCGGAAGTGGGGGGTAGTCTTATACAGCGAATATAGGCCTAAACCTATGTTTTAACTGTAAAATTAGGGGGTCGTCTTATACGCCGGAAAA